>JAOWBW010001690.1:45000-50714 GCA_026119855.1 Campanula takesimana | reverse complement strand
TTTTGGACTCCTTTTCTCCTACGGTTGGGTTTATATCTTGTGTATAAATATAAACAAGCCTCCAGACCATATGAATGACTTTGAATAGATCCTTGAGAAAGAGATTGATAGAAAAGCTAGGATTTCACTATTGTAGAGAGATTGTGAGATTGTGTGAAAGGTTTTCACCTTGGTTTCTCCTTGTACTCTTCTTGATTATAGTGAATTGATTCTCCGTCGCCCGTGGATGTAGCCAAGTTGGTGAACCACGTAAATCTCTTGTGTTCATTTATTTTTCAATTTTGTTTCGTTCTTGCTATTGTGTTTATTTTCTGCTTTTGTCTATATCAATCAAGCAATCGTGTTTGGGCCTTAAAATCCTTACAATTGGTATCTAGAGCTTCTGGTTTGTGAATCTTGTATTGCTTATTGGTAACGATTCAGGAAGTACGAAATTGAGAATTTGACCGCAAGGTCAATTTTGGTTTATGGCAATTGAAGATGCGAGCAATCTTGGTGGGTAAAAATTGTGTCAAGGCTTTGCTTGGAAGGCGAGGAAACCGGCAAGCTTGACGGATGAACAATTTAATGATATGGACGAGAAGGCTTTATCTCTCTTACACTTGAGTCTCAAAGATGAGTATTGAGGGAGGTTGTGAGTGAGAAGACTGCGGCAGCGCTTTGGCTTAGGCTTGAGCAATTGTACATGACTAAGAGTATTAGTAACAGGTTGCTACTATTGAAGAAACTCGAGGAGTGTAAACTCAAAACAGGTGAGTCTTTGGAGAAACATCTTGATGAGTTTGATGGCTTGGTCATGGACTTGAAGAATGTCGATGTCGTGATTGATGATGAGCAATTGGCGGTAAAATTGCTTTGTTCTCTACCTCCGGAATACATGCACTTTAGAGAGACAGTGTTGTATGGCAAGGATGAGATCTCTTTGGAAGAGATCAAGAACGCTCTACTACAACGGGAAGTCATTGAGACACACTTGACCTTAACAAGTGCTGAATCTCAAGGTGATGGGTTAGTAGCTAGAAGCGGCAGAAAGTCAAGGAAGGGTCAATCTGGTTCAAGTGAATGGTATAAGAATGTGATATGTCATGGTTGCAAGGAGAAGGGACACATTAGAAGGTTTTGTCCAAACCAAGAGGATACAACCGCAAAGGCAAAGGGTGAAGCTGGAGTGGTTTTTGGAGACACTAGTGATGACAGTGACTGTGATGCACTTACTGCTTGTGATCCGGATACCAAATTCGTGATAGTTGGATTTTGGATTCGGGTTGTTCTTATCATATTAGTCCCAACTGGGCATGGTTTTGTTCGTATAAGGCTGCTGGTGGAGTAGTTTTGTTGGGGAATAATACTGCATGCAAGGTTGTTGGTATTGGGACTATTAAGGTTAAGATGTTTGATGGAGTAGTGCGGAAATTACAGAATGTCAGGTATGTTCCTGAATTGAAGAAGAACCTGATTTCTCTAGGCACCTTGGATAGCCTTGGGTATAGTTTGTCCATTGCGAATGGCGAATATCGGCTATTAAAGGTGACTTGGTGGCATTGAAGGGAAAGAGGTGGGGACATTGTACAAGCTTCTTGGGTCTACGGTTGTTGGTGATGTCTATTGCAACGGGTGAATGGTTGAGGCAGAGGTTACTCAATCATGGGACATGACATTGGGTCACATTGGCTTGAATGGGATGACAGAAAAGGCTTGGTATTTGTTGTCACATGCATTGTTGGGTACAGAATTTTGTGTGGAGGCGATTAGGATGACTGCTCACTGGCTAATCGTTCTCTAAATTCTTGTATTGGGATGAAGACTCTAGTGGAGATGTGGTCAGGCTCTCTAGGAGATTACTCAAGATTGTGTATTTTTGGGTGTCCCTTGTATGCTTGTGTGAAAACAAATTGGATCCAAGGGACAAAGGATGTTCCTTTGTTGGGTATAATACTGGAGTGAAGGGATTCCGGTCATGGAATCCGGTGGCATCTAAGTTCCTGACATGTAGAGATGTTGCTCTACTTCTCCGTGGGAAAAAAGTGTTCTGCAGAACGAATATATAAACAGGTGGAGTTTGCCGGAGATGATAAAGAAGTGGTGGAACTTGACTTAGATGTCAATGATGTGTCTGATGAAGCGACTCAAATTGATGCTCCAGTTCAAGAGGAGGAGACCAACAAGCAGGTGGAGACTACCATTGTTTTTGGTAGAGTTCGATATGGTTTGGAGGATATTGTGACTTATGCATTGTCCGCTGCGAAAACAGTAAGTATGCATAAATTAATTCTTTCAATGAGGTTATATCGTGTGATAAATCTGCTATTTGTCGGTCGTTGTGAAAGAAGAGATGGTATCTCTTATTAAAAGTCAGACATGGGAATTTGTTAGATCACCACCAAAGAAGGTGTTAGTCAGTCACAAGTGGATCTACAAGTTCAGAGATGGTACTCCAATGTTTGGGGTAGACTACAATGATTTTGTTTCACACCGGTTGTTAGACACTTATCTATTCACAACTTGTTGAGCATTGTGGCGATGCGGGATCTAGAGTTTGAGGTGAAAGATCTACATGCGCCGGCCTGAAGGGTTTGTTGTCGAGGGTAAGGATCATGTTTGCCTGTTAGAGGGGTCCTTGTATGATTTGGAGCAGTCAAATCGACAGCGTTATAAAAGGTTCGACACTTTTATTGTTACCTATGGTTATGCTAGGAGTGGATATGATTGTTGTGTTTACGTGATGGTTTGTAGTGATGGCACATTGATTCTTGATTATGTCGATGGCATTCTTGTGGGTGCAATAGATATCAATGTTGCTTACCAGGTGAAATGGTTATCTTCTTTAGATAGTCCCAAGTCTAAAGATGATGGGTCACGGGTTCCGTATTCAAATGCTTGTGTGTGCATTGTGTATGGCAAGAACAGTGATGTTTGTATTGGGGATGTTATGACAATAACGGGAGGCGGTCATGTTGACAAAGCCGGGTTCGAAGGTTTCGATTGCTAAGTTCAAGAAGTTCTTGGACTTAGTTGGTGTTACTAGTCATTGATGCCCGTAGGGCGGGGCGCGGCGGAGATAGAGATGTTCTCTTGATGTACTAGTTTTTCGGGAATTGATCGTCAAGGTGGAGAATTGTTGAGGATGACTCTCAATTTGGTTTGTTTTGGTCTTGCAACGGAGAAGAAGAAAACGCAGATGACGGGGTTGGGCGGTCGCCCACTTGGGTTCCGGGCGGTCGCCCGTGTTGCTGTTCCAAAAGGCAGACCTTCTGATGTTATGGGCAGTCGCCCATATTGATTCCAAGCGGGCGCCCACTTGCCGGGCTGGTTTTCCTAAATCGTTTTGGAAACAAATTTTGGCCGGGTTTTGGACTCCTTTTCTCCTAGGGTTGGGTTTATATCTTGTGTATAAATATAAACAAGCTCCAGAGCATATGAATGACTTTGAATAGATCCTTGAGAGAGAGATTGATAGAAAAGCTAGGATTTCACTATTGTAGAGAGATTGTGAGATTGTGTGAAAGTTTTCACCTTGGTTTCTCCTTGTACTCTTCTTGATTATAGTGAATTGATTCTCCGTCGCCCGTGGATGTAGCCAAGTTGGTGAGCCACGTAAATCTCTTGTGTTAATTTATTTTTCAATTTTGTTTCGCTCTTGCTATTGTGTTTATTTTGTGCTTTTGTCTTTATCAATCAAGCAATCGTGTTTGGGCCTTAAAATCCTTACACTTACCATAATTTATGTTCAAAAATGAAAAACACTATCATCAAAATAAGCATAAGGGTATCACTGAACTAAGAAAAGTAACATTAAATTGAGTAAGAGCCATAGTATCTTGCGTTAGCGTATAACGTTGAATTGGTGGGGATGTTGGATATGGCCTTGAGCTCTATTTCTTGCGATGATTGTTGTCGAGGTTGGAACAACCAAAGAAGCCTTGGCACAGGGTATGTGCAAATTAGTCTCCATCATTTACTCACACTTGTTGCTGCAACCATCTTTATAGAACAATATGCATGTCGTTGCAGACTTCTCCATCATGTAAACATATTGAAATAATTAAAAATCGGTTTTTTATAATAGAACCAAGATCAAAACAAATTATAATAACAATTCACAACCATCATGTAACCATATTGAAATAATTAAAGTATGGACATGTCAAGAAACTGCAGTTACCTTTTGGTTTAATCCAGCTTCCGGAAATGAAGCATTGAAACCAAAGCTTTCATTAAAATCAGCACTTCCCGCAACTGAATCTAAGTTTATTTTCACCGTTCTCCCAGTCAGTTTTGGGACGGAGGGAGTATAAAATTTGAATTTTCAATATTTTTAAAAATTAATACTCCCTCCGTCCCGGAGTAAGAGTCCTACCCCTCATTTGCACGCTTATTAATAAATATTGGAAGTGATGTAAATGTTGTGAGTGTAAAAGTAAAGTAGGAGAGAGAATGAGTGGGAGAGAATAGTGAATTGATTGGTGTTGTGAGTATAAAAGTAAAATAGAAGAGATAATGAGTGGGGTGAATAGTAAAGATTCTTTGCCATTTTAGGAATAGGACTCTTACTCTGGGACGTACCAAAATGGAAAGTAGGACTGTTACTCTGGGACGGAGGGAGTAATTTTTTAAAAAAGACATTCATTTTGCGAGCGACGAAGGGAGTATTCCTGAGTACTCTTCTCAATTCAATTACTCCGTATAGCGTACTGATTATTACACCAATTCAATTACTATGTATAGTGTACTGATTATTACATCAATTCAAATACTCCGTACAACGTACTGATTATTGTTACACCAATTCAGTTATTCCGTACAGCGTACTGATTATTACACCAATTCAATTACTCTGTATAGTGTACTGATTGTTACACCAATTCAAATACTCCATACAACGTACTGATTATTGTTACACCAATTCAAATATTCCGTACAGCGTACTGATTATTGTTACACCAATTCAATTATTTCGTACAGCGTACTGATTCTTATTACACCAATTCAATTACTCCGTACAATGTACTGATTATCACACCTTAGCTCGAGACCATTTCGGCTAGTTCATATTCGCTCAGCCATTACAAGTATAGGTGTGGCCTATTTCACCTGCTAGACAGATTCTATCCAAGAACGGATTTGGCTCAATCAAAAAAAATCATTAGTAATGATAATTTAAGGGGAAATGACAATTTAGGGTCCAAAGTTTAGGGGGTGTGTGCCAATAGGGGTCTGATGTTTCAATTTTGTCAATTTAAGGTCCAAAGTTAACAACGTTAGTCAATTTGAGGTTTTTTGACGGAAATGTTAGAAAAAATCGTTAAGCCACCACGTGCGTTGCACATGCAACTTAATTGACGTTATTTAGGGTTAAAATTACCAATTTACCCTTCATACCAGACTCTAAATTGACAAAATCCTAAAGTTTGGACCCTGTTTTGTCATTTTTAAAAATTAACGAATTAAATTTCATTTTTTTTTCACTTTATGGTATATTTATTAAATAAAAAAATATTTTTATGCATGTTTAATGTATTAAAATTTAAAATTAATATTGCATTAGACAGTGTTCTAAAAAGCGCTAGGCCGGGCCTAGCGCCTAGGGGACTAGTCGGGGCCCTAGGCGGGGGCCGAGAATTTAACATATATTTATATTTTTTTAATTATTTTATTTGTAATTATACATATTTATTTTAAAAAATAGTGTTATTTAACATTTAGTTTTAATAACT
>JAOWBW010001690.1:0-42500 GCA_026119855.1 Campanula takesimana | reverse complement strand
GTGAAAGCTTACACACATTAACTCAAGCCCATTCACACATCTTTACTCAAACCCAAATAAAATTTCCTCAATCTAAAATAATGAGGCCCAAGCCCAAGTGCCCAACCCATTTAAACCATTTAAACTCTTAGGAAACCTAACCCTAAAACAAACTTCCCAGATCTCACTTTCCCAGCGCCTCTCTAGCTCTACTCATTTGAGATTTCTATCGTCTTTTCTTTCTCTCTCTCTCTCAGTCTTCTTCTATCAAAAACATTGCTGCCGCCGCTTCAAAAACCACCCGGCGGCTCCACCAACCGACGGATCCACCACCCTTTTCTCGTGTACATCACCTACTACGACCACACCAACCGTCATCTCCTTCTCCTCCGGTCAACTCCGGCCAATTCCGGATTAAAAAAAAAAAATCATCAGTCGTTTGCGCCGCCCAGACAACGCCAAACCAGCCTGGACCTCCACGCCGCCTTGACCGCCTAGCGCCGCCTAGCTCCGCCTAGTCCGTCTAACGCCTAATTGCACCGATTTGAAGAAATCGCGACGGGAGGACACCGCCTAGCGCCTAGGCGGCCGCCTAGGCCGATTTTTAGAACACTGAGAAAGACTCATGTACACCTAAAATAAACCAACTACATATGGCAATTAAATGCTCGTACAAGAGATATTTAACAGTCATTAGTAAAGGGTGTAATTGGTATACAATAGCAAAGATCCTAAATATCAGCCAAACGTCAACTATTTTAGAACAAAATTTTACTCCTAAAACAACATACATTATGAAATGGAGTGAGTCTATTTCAATATAATGTCATTTAACGATTTTTTTTAACATAACTGGTTAAAAGACTTAAAATGCTAACAGAATGACAATTTTGGGGCCTAAGATGTAAATAGTGATTAATTGGGGTCTGCCACAGGAACACCCCTAAACTTTGGGGCCCAAAATGCAATTCGCCCTCTTTGTAATCTTATTTCTAATTGGATTTTGTTCGTCTTATTTTTCATTTCTTGTTATTGTTAATCACCTTTTAGAGTGAAAGACCCCTATAATCTCTCTATATATTAAACCAAGTCATCTGCGAACAGTGGAAGCCCCAAAAAAGTTAGACACTTAGAGAGAAAGGGGGAGAGATGACCTTTCAAGAACACCGATTCGCAGATGACAAGAGCACGACATCGATGTTGTGGTGGGTGATCCTGGTCGTGGGGGAGGGGTGGTGGAGGGGCGGAGGCAAGTGGAAGTGGGGGTGGAGCGGAGGAGATGAAATGAATAAAAGAGAAGGGAAAAGGGTTTCCTAAACGTTCTAGATGGAAATGGGGTAAGAGATTTTATGTGGTGTAGGTTTAGTTACATAGTTATAAATACCGTCCCGGCAAGCGTACCGGTTTTGTCATTGGAACAGGACGTATCGGTGTACCGTACCGGATTTAGCGCACTTTTCAACAATTTTTATGATAATCATATATCTAACATGTTAAATAAAAAAATGATCAATTTATAGTACTCCCTTCATCCCAAAATGAATGTCCAAAACAATTTCTAGCAAACTAGAAAAAATCTTAGGACATTCATTTTGGGACGGAAGGAGTAAGTAAATAAAAATAGTTTACAATTTAAAAGAGCAGCAGAAACCATATCCAAAAATTAAAGAGCAGCAGCAACCATATTAAGAAATTAAAGAGCAGCAGCAAAAATGAACTTAAAAATATTACCCGGATTTAACCTCTCACGATGACGTATAGCCATAGCCATTCCAAAGTCACCTGTACACTATTTATATTCTTCAAGGGCGGTTTGGACCGGTTTGCTCGGTACGAAGCGGTTCAGGGCAGTTTGGACCGGTTTGCCCGGTACGAAGCGGTTCAGAGCGGTTCGGAAACTGAGACGGAATTTCCTTTGTTTCGTACCGGTTTTTGACCAGTATGGGACGTCCCGGCCGGTACGGGACGGTATTTATAACTATGTTTAGTTAGGGGTGACAAATTGTACTCGTCCGTACCAACCAACTCGTATACCAACCGTACCATTTATAATTGGTATAAATAAGTCGGTATACCGAACTTTTTGGTAGGTAGTACTGTACCATTTTTGTCTAATTGGTTGGTACACGGTATACAATATCGACTTTGGTTGGTATACCATGTACCAACTATATATATATACACACACACACACGCACGCACGCACACGCACACACACACACATATATAATACTCCGTCTAATTGTCTACGTACTTGAAATATTCAAAGGGTAGTTTGGTCTATTTTATATATGTTGATTGTTTTTTTTAATACGTGTTCTAAAGCTAAAAGTATTTTGGGACGAATGGAGTATCAAACATTAATTTCTTTTTCCTAACCTTAAGTTACTTAATTACGATTTAGGAAAAAATTTCAAACCGCCTTATTGTAATCTTTTAGTTTTGGAGTCATGGTGTATATTATATAAAGTCACTGTATTGTTTAGTTTTCAAGATTTAAGTTGTTCTACTTTTCTATAGTTTCAAGACTTTATAATTTGTATTTGAAATATATTTTTATGTTATAATGTAATTTTCTTATACTAGACAACAACAACAACAACAAAGCCTTAGTCCCAAAATAATTTGGGGTCGACTAACATGAATCCTCATATGTCATTGTGATAGAAGGAAGAGAGAGAGAGAGAGAGAGAGAGAGAGAGAGAGAGAGAGAGAGTAAGAGAGAGAGAGAGAAAAGAGAGGAAGAAGATGGAGAAAATAAAATAAATAATAATAATAATAAAAAAGTACGATCAACCCCCATCATTCACATGAATTTTCTCCCTCCACTTCGGCCTCTTCAACGCCACATCTTCATCCACTCCGAGTAAACTCATATAATTTTCAATCACCTTAATCCAAGTTTGCTTGGGTATTCCCCTACCCCTCGCCATTTTATCACTTCTCCACTCTTCAGGCCTCCTAATCGGTGCATCACTCGGTCTCCGTCTCACATGACCAAACACCTTAGACGATGCTCCCTCATTTTATCCTCAATGGGCGCAACTCTACTTTACCCCTGATCACCTCATTTTTAATCGATCTTTTCTTGTATGCCCACACATCCATCGTAGCATACGCATCTCCGCTACATTCATCTTATGAATATGACACTGTTTCACGGCCCAACATGTAGTGCCATAAAGCAGTGCAGGCCTAATTGCCGTACGATAAAATTTTTTCTTTAATCTATTTGGCATGCCACGATCACAGAGAAACCCTGTGGCACTCTTCCACTTCAACCAGCTTGCTTTAATCCTATGAGCTACATCTCCATCCAATTCTCCATCTTTTTGGATAATAGATCCAAGATAGCGAAAGAACTCGGAAGCTTGTACAATCTTTCCATCGAATGTGATCACTTCTGCCTCTCTGTTTCCAACATTGCTAAATTTACACTCCATATATTCGGTCTTGCTTCTGCATAACCTAAACCTGGAGATTTCAAAGTGTGTCTCCACAACTCCAATTTACTTTCAACACCTTCTTTTGTCTCATCAATCAGCACAGTATCATCTGCGAACAACATACACCATGGAATATCATCTTGGATTGACCGCGTCACTTCGTCCATTATCAGGGCAAAGAGAAAGGGACTAAGTGCAGAGCTTTGATGCACTCTAATCGTGATAGGGAACTCTTCTGTCTTCCCACACTAAGGATTTACCCTTGCATGTCCCAAGCCAGAATAAAGGATGAGGGTTGCGGTAGGCATGTGACAGCCAGTGTAAAAACTTTGTCACATTTCTTATGACATGAATTTCTTATACTAGACAAAAAATCTAAAAAAAAAAAAAAAAAAAAAAAAAAAACAAATGCAATTTTTTTTTGTCTTCATTTACATTTGGTATATATCGAGTACCAACCGAATACCAACCGTACCGATAAACTTGGTATATCGACTTTTGTGGTTGGTACTGGTACATATTTTTGTGTACCAAATCCTATTTGGTTGGTACACGGTATAGGCAAAATGCACTAGTATACCTACCAATCCACCCCTAGGTTTAGTTGGTAGGTGGGTTTGGTTAATTAGATGAGTTGGGTAAGTATGAATGCTTATCAAACTTAGTGGATAATCGTAATAAAGAAAATAAATGAAAACTTACAAAATGGTTTTAAATAAATATTAAAAAAATATATTTTAAAATTTTGTTGACTAAAGTGAGATACTTAGGCTATCTACAATGGTTTCAACTACCATTACCCATTCAACTACCACTTTAACACTCCACATCATCTTCGTTCTCTTCTACTTAATAATTCAACTACCCTTTTACTTTTACACCCTACAATAGTTTGGTTTAATTAAATTCAACTACCTTCCAACTCATCATCTTATACCCCACTACTTTTATTTTATTTATATTCTTTATTTTTATGATTAGACAAATAACAATAATAATAATAATTATTATTATTTATATTTAAAATAATACTTCACACTTAATTAATTTTTTGTAATTGCAATTAAATAAATATATTATTATTTATATTTAAAATAATACTTCACACTTAATAATTTTTTTGTAATTGCAATTAAATAAATACAAGAATGATGATAATTATTATTAAAATCAATTTCACTAAAAAGATGTTGAATTTTTTTAAATAAGGGTTAATGAAGCATAATTGAGAAATTTATATTGAGAAAAGTGGGTTTTTTTCGGTGTCCAATCAAATGAAACTTGCATCTATTTATAAAGGGGGGAAAATTCGGAATTTTGGAAAAAAAATTAAAATTAATTTACTGTAAAATAATTGTGCTCAAATAATTGGGATGAGAAATAAATTCGAAAATCTCAAGAACCAATAGGTGCATGACAAGTGTCCCAATCAGAAAGAAAAAAAAAGTAAAACGTCCGACTCACGCGCCTTTACGGACGGTGAGATGCACGCGCGATGGCCTGCCCAATGGAAGCTCGCCGCGTGTCCAAGGAGGTGGCCCATTTCTTTCTCTCAACCGGGTTGAAATATTTCAACCCACATTTTCAACCAACCCCCTTTCAACTCCCCATTGCACCCATTCAAATAATTTAATTTTTTTCAACCCCTTATTCAACTAACCATTGTAAATAGTCTTAAACGGCAATTTTTGTATATTAAAGTAGGATGGAGGGAGTACCCAATTTCTTTTATGGATGAGAATTAAGAAAATATGTTAGAAAAATAGATGTTGTGGTGGGTAAGAGAGAGAAATTAGGGTTGAGTATAGCAAGTAGATAATTGTTGCGAGTAAGAAGGAGAGAGAAAGTATAATACTTCATTTGTCCCATTTCAAATTGCAAAAATAAGGTTATGCATAAAAATTAAGGATATTTTAATAATATGATATAATGTGAGTGTAGATAGTTGGATAGAATAAAGAAAGTATGTGATTTAGTTTATGTGAATATGAAAAATGGCCTTATTAATTAAAAAAAATATTACAAATTTTCCATTTTAGGTTTTTGCAATCTCAAGTTGGACAAAGAAAATGAAATTTTTTGCAATTTGAAATAAGATGGAGAAATAATATATTATTCTTTCTGAGAAAGTAGCAATTTATAATGAAATACTCAAAATGACAAAATGATTTTTTGTTACGGACGGAGAGAGTATTTAGATAGTGTGTATGTGGTGCGTGTTTGAAGTTCTATTTTTCTAATTTTGAAGAGAGAATTTTTCTTTTCTATTTGACTTTTGTAGAGAGAAACCGTGTAAGAGGAAGAAAAAAGAAGGGTAATTTGCAGATGGGTAACCTGAGTTTGTCGAGAGTTTACAATCCCCAACCTAAAAGTTTAATTTTACAAATTGGTTACCTATGTTTGTCAATTTTTGCAATATGGTGAATAAACTAATTTTTCGTTAATTTTTTGACTGACTTAAGCACATGTGCAATACACATGACTTTTTAAAAGAGTAATCCTGCCAATTTTCGGAGGTGTGCAACTCAATCACCATACTATTCACAGATTTACACACATTTTCCTATTCAATGTAATAGGGATGTATGGCGACTCCAGGTTGAAAAACATTTGGCTTATGGGGTGAGTTTTGTTTTGTTTTATTTTTTCCTTCCGAAACGAATGGGTGAGTTTTGTTACTTAACGTATAAGAGTTTATTATTTAAATTATTTTAAAGATATTAGGAGTTGACTAACAAAACAATAAATAAACGATAGTACTAACTCAACCTCCGTCCCTCTTTAACTTACAAATTTTTGGGTTGGGCACATTATTTAAGAAAAACGTGGAAAATTGATGCGTTGTGCATATAGATAATTGAGTGGGAGAGAGAAAGTGGGGTAGAGAATAGTAAGTGGATAGTTGTTGCGAGTATAAGAAGTGTGTCCCATTATTTTAAAAGCATTAAAACATTTATTTTTTGGGATTTTATAGATTAATGTGGGACAACCAAAATGGCAAATTTTATAGATTAAAGAGGGACGGAGGGAGTATTTTATAAAGAAATGGACAATGAGTCTTCGTATAAAACTTACTCAATACCTTTATAGTAAATAGTTATTTTTCTGTCAAAAAATATACTTATTTTCCTGTTCATTTTTTTTTAATAAAGCTGCCTTAATTTTTGAGATTTTTTCGCCTTCAAAAAAAATCTAATCTTCATATAAAACCTCTCTAAATAATACTACTATTCTACAACCTTTTCATAGTAAAAAAGATCTTTACTGTACTCACGGTTTCTTATGAAAACATATTTTTAGGCTGTTGTTTTTCAGAGTAGGGAGAATAATATTAGGAGTATAAAATTATCATAAAGTTTTGCTCATAAACTTTTAGATGTAATAATTTTTTGGTCTTTTTAATAAGAAGATAGCGGGTGTATTCGATGCCACCAATAAGGAATTGGAGAGGTTTTTGAGAGTTCACTATTTCTCAACAATCCATTATTAAGGTACTTCTCTACTCCAAAATGTATTTCTACTCTCTTTAAAAATTTTGCTAAAAAAAGTATGTCAAATAAAAACATCAAAAGTAACTTTGAATATAACTTTCCATAAAAAAATATGTTTTAATTTTAAGACCTAAAGCATATTTTCTTTCTAAAAATATAAAAGAATAAAGAAAGATTAAAAATAAAAAAATTATCTCACTATATATATAAAAAACAAATCAACTTTTTCACTTTTCCTTGAATTTGTGTATGTCATTTTATTTCTTCTCAATTTAAAATACTACGCATGGATTATACTAATCTCTCCGTCCCAGCGTAAGTGTTTGCCCATTCATTTACATGGAGATTAAGAAATGGTGAAAGTGTTGTGAGTATTATAAGTGAGGTAAAAGATAGAAGATGGAGTAGGTAATAGTAAGTTGATTGGTGTTACTCCCTTTGTTTCCAAATATATGCCGTTTTAGATTTCTTCACACATATTAAGAAATGCAATTGATACAACTTGAAAACACTTTCATGCCCCTAACAAAATCTAATTTTTTAGACAGTTAAATGCTTACACAAGAGATAGCAATTAATGAATAGGACTATTATATATAGGTAAACAAGAGTAAATATTCCTTGAAATTAGTAAAACATCAAAGTATTTTGGAACAAAAATTAAAACCGAAAACATTGGGAGTATGAGTGTAAAAATAAAATATGAGAGAGACTGAATGAGAGAATAGTAATGATTTTTTATCATTTTAAAGAGTGAATACTTACTTTCAGACAGACTAAAAAAAAGGTGGACACTTGGAGACGAGACGGAGTAAACTTTTCACTCTAATCAAAATAACTATACTTAATTGACTACAACTTTGCTATCTTTTTTCATAATTTTCCTTTGTAGCGATCAGCGAGCTTGTCAACTTCGTCATCAGTAGTGGCGTTAGCCAACTCCTCGCGAGTGACAACCCTTTAGAAGCCGCTTTCTTGGCCAGAGGAACGTGGTCGTCAGAATCCTGAGATCGGCTCGTTTTCTTCGTCACCTCCTCCTCAGTCCGTCCCTGAGGTTTCTTGGAAACTTCAGCACGAGGAAGGACCGTAGAAGGGCCTCCAGTTGACTTCGCCGCGCCTTGCCATGCTCTTTACTCTTATTTAAGCTGTCGAGCTGGCGAAAAGACATCTTGACCCTTTTCTTCTGGGTCTCAGCTACATATTGCTCCCCGTGGCCGCTCATATCTGCAAGACAAAAAGGAAAATTAATTAAATCCATGAAAGAATTTCAACTAAAAGCAGAGTCTAGATCTTCACCCCCAAAATGCTCAAATTTGTAGCACGGGGCAGATGAGCCCGAACAAAACAGGCAGTCCACTTCGAACGAGCATCCCTCATGGATCACCCAACCAGGATAACGCCTATCTGGAACGATCGAGACAAGAGGCTCCACTCCTTCCTCGAAACAACCCGCCAACCCAGCTCGAGCAAAGTAGCAAGTTCGATTCTCTAGCTCTTCCCAATTAACGGCCCAGTCGTCTCCTTCGTATGGCCCGACCAATCGAGACAACGCCTTCTCCAAATCCGTGCTCCATTCAGGTTCCCACCCTTCAGAGAGCCGACCAAGCACACCCTGGGAACACTCAAATTCCCAACCGTTCCGGCTTTCCACCATTACAATATGATTGGCGAAAGAGTTGAGCTTCCCAGGGAACGCATACAACAAACGAGGAGCGTTGGGGACGGCTCCTAAGCACACAGTTTTGAAGGGAGGATCAGCTCCTTTGCTCTTTACTCGGGATATCCTAAAAAACCTCTTAAAAACACCCATGCACGGTTCAAAGCCGAGGTGACGACAAACGACCAGGAAGATGGTAATCGACCTTATTGCATTAGCTACGAGCTGAATGGGAACCGATGTGGTTTCCGTCAAAAACTGATTGATGAAAGGATCCAAAGGCAACCTAAGGCCCTGTTTGAATTGGCCGACGTAGAAAGCCACTCGCTCCTTGTCTTTTATTAAAGAATCAATGGATACACTCCCTTTGGGAACGTATGTTATCTTGTAGTCCGCTCGGCTTATTCTGTACACCGAGTAAAGTTTATTGACGATTCTTATTTGAGCCGGTGTGGGATGTTGGTGAGGAAGAACACGCGGCAAGTCACCAGGAAGAGGGTCCGCCCCCAATTGACGAGAGGACAACGGCACAGATGTCCGAGCAAGTTCCTTCGCCAGATAGTCGTAGCCCATGTCCTCAATTATCTGTCTCTCAACCTCACTCTCGTCCTCATCCTCGTCACCCACATATACATGACCTTCCGCGTCACATCCACTATCCTCACCTCTTGAAACATCTTCATCATCACCTTCTAAAGGGTAAGGCCTTGAACTCGTGCCTGTATCAGGTCGATACATAGATATAGGATCGACGTCGTGAACCTCTTCATCAGATACGACTTCCAGATCGTTGCCCGGTATGTTTGTGAGGAGCAATTGGTCCTGAAAATCACCCCCATCACTTGATGCCGAATCCTCCTGAGACATGCCTGCAAGATTAGCATGGGGGCCAGACCTCGTATTAAAAGCCGAGCTAGGGCCCGTTTGGGGTCTAGACCCCTCTCCTAAGCTGGTGCGCGCTGCGACAAACGGAGAAGAGAATCTGCCCCCAAAGGTGTAATGTGTGGCTAAGTGTCTGAGGAGATGACCAAAATTCGTGAAACGGGCCACGCGGGAGTGGTCGGAACTCAGCCAATTCTCGTTGTTGACGACGGGCAACCTCAAGTCGTCCCTAACTTGGTGGAATTTGAATCACTGTACTTTTTTTATTACATATTCAAAGTTTTTAACTACAAAAATTATATTTAAATATTTTTCTTATTTGATTTGATCACTACTATATAAGAACAAAAACTACTTACTACCTCCATCCAAGCACAAGTAGGACTAGAGGAGTGGGCACAATAATTAAGAGAAAAGTGGTGTATGTGTGGTGGATTATGAAAAGAGATAATGAGTGGGGTAAATAGTAGTGTTTGTTGAATAAACGGAGTGGTAAAAAATGAAGAGAGAGAATGAGTGGTGTTAAATGATGGGGTTGGTTGAATATAAATATATTAAAACATATCCTTTTTGGACAGTCTTAATTGTTTTGGGACGGCTTAAAAGGGAAAGAAGTCTTACTTGTGCTGGGACAGAGGGAGTATGTGTTAAGAATTTACTTTAATTATATCATTTATGTGTTTAAGAATTTTTTAATTTGGTTGTTAAATAATTTTTAAAATATTAAAATTTGATTATTAAATAAAGAAACTTGATCACGCCGTGCATCGCACGGGAGTACTGCTAGTTTGTTTATAATTGATGTTATTTTTTTTTTTTTTTTTTTTTAACATTTTGAGAGAAAAGACTTTCTCATGAATTAGGACTTCTTGATTTTTATTTTTTTTTCGAACTTGAGCTTTTGTGGGACCCGGAACCGCTCCATCGAGTTAGCTCCACCCCTACACCCAACGGCTCTGATCAAGGCCACATACACACACTTTTCATCCGTGCGGCTAGGATGATTTCACTTTTTTGTGGGTCCCACCGAACTCGGCCACATCTCAACCGTTGGGTGTAGCTAAAATGAGGTGGCTTCAATCTCCACCATTGGGTGGAGCTAACTATCCGGTGCACAGGTTCGAAATCCGCTTTTGCGTGTGGAAAATTATCAAGTCTTATTGATGGAGACACAACTTACTATTCATTATCTTTGTGTACGTAGAAATTTGCAAGTCTTTGTCTTTGTTGACGATGACATTATCAAGTTTGTGGAAATATGCTAGTCTTCATTGACTAAGACGTAGTCATATCATCAAAATGTGGATTACAAGTCTGTGAGTATTCTAGCTCTTGTCAATTCAATTACTTTTTCTGTCTCATCCCAAAACAATTTTCTCATTTGCTACTACCTCCGTTTCACAGTAAAAGTCTTATTTTTTTGCTGTTAGCACGAAGGTATTTTGAACAATAACTTTAGGTTATTTCAATTATGTTAATGAACATCTAGATATTGTTATTGGTAGTACATATAATGAAGTATCAATAAAAAGTTTAAAATCTCTATTAGGATAATTAAATTGACATAAAATTATTGCTCAAAGTACCTTGGTGGTAACGACAAAAATAGGATTCTTACTCTAGGACAGAGGGAATATTTTTTATTATCTCAAAAAAATCTTCATATTTCTACAATTAGGGCTTATGCATAAACAAAACATGATTATTGAAGCAATTGTTCATATCTTTAAAAATTTTAACAATCAAGTGTGAAAATCATTTTAATACGGAAAGAGTATAAGATATTAGAGCGTACTCACGCCTTAATTGGAGACCACCCGCCTAGTTCATATTCCCCATCCCTTTCATATAACATGTGCATTCGAGCCAAGGGAGGATTTGGCTCAATAAATGAATTTAAATAGTACTCTTTCTGTCTCAGAATGATAGTCCCCCTATTTTTATGAGTTTTACGAAGGAAATTTGAGTAATAATTAAGGCTACTTTTAATTATTCTGATGAATTTTTTGAAATTGTTCTTGATACACCATTACAAATACTATTAATATCAATTTTTAGATTCACATTAACATAATTATAAGTAGCATTTATAACTGCTCAAAGTTCCCTCGTAGTAACAACGAAAAAAGGTGGACTATCTTTTTGGGACGGAGGGAGTATAAGATATTTTAACTACACTTGTAATTTAAATAAATACTCCATGCAAATTTGTCAATCAACCATAAAAGAAAGTCATTACACAACAAAATATAATACATTAGTTGTTTTAGACTTCTCCATCATGTAAGCATATTGAACTAATTAAAGACGGGTCTTCTATAATAGAACCACGGTCAAATTAAATTATAATCACAATTCACAATCATCATGTAACCGTAGTGAAATAACTTACAGATCCGAGTGTCAAATCTTTCAAAATATTAAGATTTTACACCACTTGGAGTGTAAAATAGCCGCATCCACGCCCATGTTGTGTGCTGTGGACACGGATACTAGGACTAAAATGAAAGGCCTGAACACAACACGTAGAATAGTTTTCGAATATCCAACATAAAAGTATAAGGTTATTATCTCTCTGCCAAAGAGAATAAGTTTGAATATCCAACTAAAAATATACGTTATTACCTCAGTGAGAGAGAATTTCTCGAGAGTGGAAGACTGGATTCTCAAGAAAATGTTGAGGATGCAGCGACGATCCTTTTTCTTTTTCTTGGTATCGTTAATCTGTACCCTAAACCTCTGTGCTGTTAATTGTGATGGTGCCTTGGAGATGAAGGAACCCGATCACGTTGCACTGCTGGGTATCAAGTCAAAGATTGTTGGCCCTGAAGGTGCTCTTAGCTCGTGGAACGCCTCTTTCCATTTCTGCCAATGGGAAGGTGTGATATGCGGTCGACGACATAGGAGAGTCACCTCTTTAGATCTTTCCTCTAGAGGTTTGGCTGGTTCTTTGTCTCCGTTTGTGGGAAATTTGAGCTTCCTCCGGGTGATAAGGCTTCAGAATAACACACTCGAAGGCTTTCTCCCTCCTGAAATAGGCCGTTTATTCATATTGGAGCGACTACGATTGGACAATAATTCCTTCCAAGGTCATGTTCCAGCTGCTCTGTCGAACTGCACCAACCTCGAGAGCCTTTGGCTAAGTCGCAATAAGCTTGAAGGGACCATCCTACAAGAAATTAGTACTTTGTTGAAGCTCGTCACTCTTAGTATTCACTACAACGATTTCACGGGAAATATACCTCCTTCCATCGGGAATCACACTTATCTCGAAAGAATTTCTGCAGCCGTCAATAATTTTAAAGGAAGCATTCCATATTCCATTGGTCAGTTGAAGAAGCTAAGCTATATAGCATTCGGGAGTGATCAACTCCAAGGTACAATCCCTCCATCATTTTACAATCTTTCATTGCTCTCTGCCATCTATCTAGAAGACAACCAACTTGCTGGAAATGTTCCACCAGACATAGGTTTGAAGCTACCTAAACTTCAAACCTTTAATCTATGGGGCAACCAGTTTACTGGACACCTCCCGGTCTCAATTTCCAATTGTTCGGAATTGTCAGCAATTGATGTATCACAAAACAGTTTCTACGGAAAAGTAGCAATTGATTTTGGGATGATGCCAAACCTCTCTAGATTAAGTCTAGAAACTAACGTTTTTGGAAGCGGGGATCCTGATGAATTGAATTTTATAGCCACCTTGGTGAACTGTAGTAATTTGCAACAATTTCTCATTGGTAGCAACCAAGTAAGAGCGCAGCTACCAAGTTGTGTGGGCAATCTCTCAACTCAGCTTTCTATTCTAGCATTTGCATACAATTCAATATATGGATCCATCCCTACGTCATTGATGAGGCTTGTCGGTCTAGAGCGATTATATCTGAATCATAATCAAATCACAGGCACAATTCCTAGTAACCTTGGCAATCTCCAAAAACTACAAAAAATGTTCCTAGGCGAAAACAATTTGACCGGTAATATTCCAGAATCTGTTGGTAACCTGTCCGTCTTGTATGAACTCCATTTACAGAACAACAGATTAGAGGGTGCAATACCTCAAACTTTTGGGTATTGTCGAAGTTTGAAGCAATTAGACCTTTCACTAAATAACCTCACTGGCACCATACCGAGAGAACTTCTTGGACTTTCATCTCTCTCAGTCTCACTAAATCTTTCTCATAACCACTTGTATGGATCAATCCCACAAGAAATCGAAAATCTTCATGCTTTAACGGAGTTGGATTTGTCTGAGAATGATTTGACCGGTGAAGTCCCTAGCACCATACGTGGATGCAATAGCCTGGAGCATTTATTACTGGAGGGGAACTACTTTCAGGGTCCAATACCTTCATCATTTGGTTCTTTAACAGCTATCCAGTACCTTGATCTTTCACATAACAACTTCTGTGGAGAAATCCCCAAATTCTTGGAGAAATTCTCCTTGAATTATCTTAATGTGTCATTCAACGACTTTCAAGGCGAACTACCAACCAATGGAGTTTTCAAAAATGCTACTGCGATCTCGGTTGCTGGGAACCATAGGCTCTGTGGCGGTTTGCCTGCACTTCAACTACCTACATGCAACGTCAAAGGGGGAAGAATGGTAAGAACATGTTACTTACGCTCATAATAGTGATTTCAATAGTCTGTTTGCTTATTGGTCTGGCATTAGTATCATATTGGTTGTTAATCAGGGACAAACGGAGAAGCAAAACACAATCACTAGGCCTTGTTTTGAGACGACCATTCACCATGTATAGTTATGAAATGCTCCTCAAGGCAACAAATGGGTTCTCTTCCGGGAATTTGATTGGTATGGGAAGTTTTAGCCGCGTCTTCAAAGGGATCCTTGAAGAGGACGGAGCCGAGGTTGCTGTCAAGGTACTAAACCTTGACCTCCTAGGAGCTTTAAAGAGTTTCATAGCAGAGTGTGAGGCCTGGAGAAATATTCGACACCGTAACCTTGTAAAGATAGTAACGGCATGCTCCTCAATTGACTATCAAGGTAATGATTTTAAAGCTCTAGTCTACGAGTTCATGCCAAATGGGAGTCTCGAAAGCTGGTTACATCCAACTTCAAAGACACAAAATACAGGGAATGAGTTGCATGGACTAAGCCTTCTCCAAAGAATAAACATTGCAAGAGATGTTGCTCATGCCATTGATTACCTTCATCATCAGTGTGAAGTTCCTATCATACATTGTGATCTAAAGCCCAGCAATATTCTACTCGACAAAGACATGGTCGCTCATGTTGGGGATTTCGGGCTTGCGAGGTTTTTGCTTCCAGAAGTTTCTAGTATCAACCAAAGTAGTTCAATTGGCTTAAGAGGAACTATTGGGTATGCGCCTCCAGGTAACTACTATACTCATATGTCAATTCACGCAAAATTATCTTAGGGATCATACTATCTTGTAGGCCATTAACAATATCTTCATGTTTCATTAATGTATTGTCTTTGAAAACTACTCCGACGTTCTTGGATTATTGTTATGAAACTTACACTTTGTATTTGGTTGTCCCTATGATTTGTAGAGTATGGTCTTGGAAGTGAGATGTCCTCAGAAGGAGATGTCTACAGTTTCGGTATACTTTTGTTAGAGATGATGATTGGGAAGAGACCCACAGACAACATGTTCAAGAATGGCCTTGACCTTCACAATTATGCAAGAACGGCATTGCCAGACTGCATTACGGAAATTGTAGACCCAATACTTGTTAATGATGAAAATGAAAATAAAACACATACTCCAACATATGCAAAACAAAGGGTTGAGAGCATGGTTTCACTTGTCAAGATTGGAATTGCGTGCTCCATGGAGTCGGCTCGGGACAGAATGAATATCTCAGAGGTTGTTGATGAGCTTGAGCGTGTTACAAACATCACTATGCAGCACGAAATCAAATTAGCGAGGTAAGAAGTCTTGGATCCTTGATCGTTAATTAGCGTAATATGGTTATAACTATTAGATAATTATGATCGGTGGAACTTTTTGTTGGTCCAATTTAAATGGGTTCCTTTGATATTTCATACAGGAAAAGAGAATCAACTTTTAATAATAGATGCTTCAGATCAATTGTGCTCTGTTCATCCCAAATTATCATTGAAATTCAGAATTATTCTGTCATGTTTTCTTCATCTTTACTGGACATTAAATCCATTTACATCTGAATTAACTGGTCCTAATTGTGACCCACTTTGGTTAGAAGCTAAGCATAGTTTTGTTTCTAAATTCTAATTATAAAACTTTCAGGCGGGAAAACATAGTCGTAGAGGTGGCAGGAATTTCAAAGGAAAGCGCTATCGTTTGAGAGAAAACGATTCGTCCCGTTGTTCATGGAGGTCGTTCGTGGATAAAAACTTGACGTTCTGTTTGACCAATTTCTACTACACCTCCTTAATTTAATCATTTGTGCGTTGGTAAATTTCCTTATCTGACTACTTTATTTTTATTCAAGTTTGATTTATACTTGATGATATAGAATAATATTGCTGGAATTTGTTTTCTAAAGTTATTTCACTCAATTAAATATTTGAAAAGTTAAAACTTAAATCATAGTTAGCCGTTCAAAGTGTCATCTGGCCATTTGCGCTTTTGTTACTCACCCCTGCTTTATTAGTCAAGGTTCATATGTACTTGACGGTATAAAATAACATTGTTGGATATTGTCTTCTGAAGTTATATTACTCAATTACATATTTGAAAAGTTATACTACCTCTGTCCCTAAATGAGTGTCCAAATTTCATTTTAAGGGACATAGAAAATCTCAACTTTGTGAACAATTTGGTAACAACGATTCATATATAATCTTGTAATCTCCTTTCCAAACCTTTAGTTTTGCATGTATAAAGAAACCGGTGAAAAAAATTTCGAAAAAAAACGTTTAGGGAGAAAGTTATGCTAAAAAAAGACACTCATTTAGGGACAAAGATTTCTTGAAAATGGACACTCATTTAGGGACAGAGGGAGTATCAAGTTGGCAGTTACAATTGTCACTGCGTCCCATACCATACGCATGACCAGAACAATACTTGCATTGCGGTCTTATGTGTTCCTTAACAAAAGCCCCAAGGCGTTATGAACTTAATTTACTCGGAGATTCAAGTTTAGGAGTTTAGGGTAAGACAAATTTGTGTGGAAAATAGACTTGATTAATCCAATTATAAGGCTTGTATTTGGAACTCAAATAACTAGACGAATTTAGAGATTCATTGTTTAACTTGTGTAGCATACGATACCAGCATGACGTCCACTTAAGAATGTGCAGCAATCTCTTGGTCAGTTTGCTGCATCAACAATGCTCCATTGCCTTTCACCCTGTTAGTTCATATAAAGTGTCAGATTGTGAGAGGGATCCCCCAAAGTGAATCCATTCATATAATGAATTTACGTGTTATAATATGAAGAAACAGCTCGATTAAATACAGAGGATTGTCATAGTTTCTTTGGTTGCTTGAAGTTACATGGAAAACATTGTTGCAGAAAGTTTCAGGAGGGAGCTTATTAAAGGATATATATCTATTAAATTGGAAAATTTCCTAACACATTTACAGTTAAATAAAGTAAGAGAAATGCAACGTAGATGCTGAATGGAGTTCAATTTGAAATAAGCCTGATTAAAAATATTTATATTTTGTTCTTGAGATCCTACAAAACAAACCAAAAAATGTTCTTAACAACAAAAATTGAAACAAATGAGCTCGGACCATGACGCAGCGGACGACTTGATAGAAGTCAATTCCTGTTGTATCATAGTCTCTCTCTCAACTTCCCAATCTCTTTTCCTTTTCTCTCTCTCTCTCTCTCTCTCTCTCTGATCTCCTTGCTTCAAAGGATGATCATTAGGAAGCTGATCAACCTCCTCAACAAGACTGATCAGTTTGTATCCTATAATATATGAACTCCCTTTCAAATCTCCCCTCTTCACTCTCCCTAATCAAAGGACTCTTAAACACTAACTTCTTAGCTGTTTGAGACATTTTACTAGGACTAAATTTTGAGAAGAATCTTCCCATTGTGTTTGCTCTATATCTTAGAATAGAAAGATTAAGTTTGTAATATTTTGCAGCTAAGATCTTTGTCTATTTATAGCAAAATTGATTTGTTTAAGATAGCCTTCATCATTTTGACAAGCATAGCCTTAGCTGTTAATGTTTCATCGAGCCCTTAAAATTTCAGCAGCCATGATAGTGAAATTTTTATTTTCTTTTGAAAAATCCTTGGTCAAATTGATGTGATTTGCAAAAGGAATTAGGAATACGTGTGTATATGTCAGTCAAAATAACTTCATATCTCACAAATTCTCTTATACCCTCCCTCTTTTCTCGGAAGTTATTGACAAGAGCATTTAGTTTTATCTAACTTACTATTACGTGAACAGAGGGGACAACGGTTACTGTTCGCCAACGGCTACATTAACTCCCACGGTCTCTCTCCACTTAACTGTTAAACTCGCCCTCTATTCCACAACCTATTTACAATTTTCTCATTTAAATAACTCTCAAACAGTAGTCCTCTCTCCAAAATTAAACCGACTCTTTTGCAATTTCAACTTCGTCAAAACCTAACCTCTGTTCTGCATCAATCATGCCTATGCCTGAGGAATGTCATGGATACAACATTGAGGAGGATTTCTTTCTCGATGATGCTGGAAAATACATCTTAAACTACCTTGAATCTAACCAATTGGTTACCATGCTTCAAGCCAAACCTCCCATTCTCGACAATGCCTGCAATGAGATCTTTATGACTGGAATGAGAACCAAAAATCACTCGATTGTAGCCACTATTAATTACCACCTCATCACCATAACCACTTCTGATGTAGCCTCAACCTATGATATCCCAAATGACCCTACAACTTACTGCAACATCTGGGATAAAGAACTTGATAAAATCTATGAACCTCTCTATAAAGACTTCATTGATCAACCCAATTGTACTTTCTCTGTTGTCAAGAAAAACCTCAACAAGTTCAATTCTTCTCTTAGTGATGTGGTGATCAAAGGGTTATGGCAAGCAATCATCCCTAACTATGGCTAAATCACCTTAATCATAGTTAATACATGTTTTTATGCAAGTGATTAATCAAGAATATTATTTCTTCATTGGTACTTTGTCATTAGCATAATATTGTTTGCAGATACTTAAAACATTATTTCTTTACCAAAAAGGGGGAAATTGTTAGTCCCTAACTATGCCTAAATCACCTTAATCATAGTTAATACATGTTTTGATAAAGAAATAATCTATTCAACCCATCCACATTATACATTCAAAGACCTCAATATAGGCATCCCTTATACAAGATCAGACAGCTAAGACAAAACCGTAAAACTCAAGACCACCTATCAACTCCCCTCAAGATGCTGTAAACAAACACAAGGAACCTTCAAATCTAATCCACAAGTATCTCAATCAAAAATTCAAGATCAGCCACTCATCAATTCTCAACAGATAAAGCCTCAAAGATCTGACAGCTAAGACTCCTTATGCTCAGACAGCTAAGACTACTCAAGCTGAACAACCAAGCCTACTAACCTTAAATATGCAAAAAGCAGTGTTCTAGTGATTGAGTATTTATTCAATCATCATGAAGACACAGACTCAAGGTTGCACAAAACATCTTCTTACTGACAATTAGCCAACCAACAAGACCTGACATGTCAGACAAACTTTGACAAAACCAGTCAAAGCATTCATTTATTCCCCATCATCCTTTGTCCCCAACGGCTATATGCCACCCTATATAAAGGAGCTCATTGGCATGTTGTCTAGCACCCTTTTTGACCAACCTAAACTCCCGTTACAACCTGTGCAAAACTAAGCACCCATTGCCAACACCCATTGCCAACACCCATTACACCTGTTAACATCTGTAAACACTTGTGACTTTTATTTTTCTTTTCTTTAAGCTTTGGAAGAAGCAACCTTGATGTGTTAATTAAGTAGAAGGGGTTCAAAGAACTTGCCTTATCAATTCTTATATTCTTAGAAAGAAGATTATAGTGAATTGGCCTCACTGTTGCCAACAGTGGGTGTGGATGTAATAAAAGGGTTTTCCTCTGAACCATTTTAAAAATCCTGTGTGTACATTTCTTGTCACTACACAATCACACACTCTACACCTTGTCCTTTTTATTTATTCTTTATTACTTATCCGCTCCACATGTATTATTACTATGTTTTCATTAGCAAACAGCTAACCCTTTGGGTTAGCTGTCTAGTTTTAATCCGTGTTCATTAAGCTTACATCGCTTTCAATATCCAATCCACTCGTACAAACACAACCATCAAAACACACAGAGAGTATTGAATAGAGATTTCACCATAATTGTTCTTGGGCTACATAAGTCAAAGTAGGGAGTTCAATTTCAAAGGACAAATTAAAAGCACAAGTGAAGACTGAAAACTTAACCACAACAAGAGTTAAAATACTTCAAAAATTAACTTATCTTGTATAGC
This sequence comes from Campanula takesimana, assembly GCA_026119855.1. NCBI lineage: Eukaryota > Viridiplantae > Streptophyta > Magnoliopsida > Asterales > Campanulaceae > Campanula > Campanula takesimana. The sequence continues at coordinate 22,574 of JAOWBW010001690.1, read as the reverse complement.
GGCTCCCTCACGAGCAACCTGTACAAACTTGTCTTTTTCGCCGCATCCTCACTATCAAATACAGACCAAAACACATTGTCTATTTTGTGAAATAACTCTTTCTAAGAATCATTTTTTTTTTTCTGAAATTAGCAGGAACTTCAGTTGCTAGGCTAAAGTATGTGCAATTATCACTATAGAAGAATCCAAACTCCAAAAAGGGGGGGGGGGGGGGGGGGGGGGAATGACTTCATATAAAAAGCATACTATCTAATTTAATTTTGAGATGTCAGAACTTTTGTGTTCCACAGAAACCTGTTTACATAAATCATCTGATATATACTGCAATAACAGGGTACAATCAGCCTCCAGAAATGGTTACAGTTAACTTCAATAATAATAAGGATTTTGAGTGAAGCATTCCAACCCCAACCGCACATTTCCATAAGCTTGGTTTCCCCACTTACTTGCTTTGCCTTCATTTTCTTACATCCCACCAAGAGCTCACTCTGAGTGCCTTCCTTGTCAGTGCTTAGTAATCATTCAATAAGCACTTAATAATACTTTTAGGTACCCATGGCCAAAAGTATTAATAAGAATATCATTTTAGTCAAGAGTGTAATGCACACTTCAATTTCTAGTCAACTGACTCACTTTTCCAGTCAACTATCTTATGTTCAGACCACAAATAGGTTGGGTGTATCTTTGGAGTCACAGGATAATTACAAATATCCAGGGGGGGGGGGGGGGGGGGGGGAATAAGGTTATTATCAGGTAAGGTGCTCGGACTCTTTGGTTTACCCTGCCGGACTCGTGTCGTCAAGACTAAAATAGGAAAGTCCGACACGGGTACGGCAGGGGAAAGTAAAGAGTCCGAGCATTACAGATTATCAGAGTGAGAGAGAATTTTAGGTTCCAATTTTATACACACACCCTTTTGGACTACCTAGTGTCTCCGGTAACGGTGATACATATTATCTCTTACATCCTTGATCCACCTAACCGGTAACATTCAAGCAAATTTTTCTCATTAAATCTGCATATTGTACACGGAAAATGATCATGGCAAAGGAAGTGGAGCACAAAGGTTTTCGCAGATTACAAAAAAAACATTGTTTTCCCACTTACTTCCTTTGCCTTCATTTTATTATATAGCACTAAGAGCAAACTCTCAGAGCATTCTTTGTCGGTTCTTAGTAATAAACTAATAATCCAATAAGGACTTTATGAAAAAAAAACATTGTTTTCCCACTTACTTCCTTTACCTTCATTTTCTTATATACCACTAAGAGCAAACTCTCATCAGTGCTTTCCTTGTCATTTCTTAGTAATAAACTAATAATCCAATAAGGACTTTATAAACTTTTAGGTACCCATGGCCAAAAGTATTTATAGGCACATCATTTCTAGTCAAGCAGCGTAGTGTATAAAGTGCCAGTGCATGAATTATAAAGTGTCAGTGTAAAAAGTGTCAGTGTTACTGGGAAAAAAAATGTCAGTGTAAAAAAGTGCTAGTGTCAAAGAATGTCAGTTTCAGAGTAAAACAAGTGTTAGTGTTAGTATCAATGCTCGTGCATATATTATTAAGTGTCAGTGTAAAAAGTGACAGTGTCAGTGTAAATAGTGCTAGTTAAGTAAATATATGTGTGTTTAAGTGGCAACGGCGGAAAAAATGTTTTTTCCTTAAACCTAAGAAAAGCATTTTTCATAAGACCAACTCTACATTAGTTTTTAAAAATAAAAATTAACATAATTTACCTTCAAAATCGAAAACACGAACGCCAACATTAGCAAAAGGGTTTCATTGAACTAAAAAAAGTTAGGACAACCATATTAACATTAAATCGATTAAGAGCCTTAGTATCTCACATTAGCGTATAACGTCAAATTGAAGACGTTTGATATAGCCTTGATGAGACCAAAGGAGCCTTGGCACAGGTGATGATCAAATTAGTCTGTCATTTACTCAGGCTTGTTCTTGCAACCATCCTAACAGAAGAATACTCCACCTGTTTCAAAATACATGTCAATTTTTAAACTTTACCACACGTATCAAGAGATGCAAATAATACATGTTAGAAAGGCTTGTTCTTGGAACTGTTTTGTAGACCCCCTGAAAACATGGCTACCTAAATTTGAGCACCTATAATTCAAACTTAACCCCTATATACTAGTTATAATGCACACAATTAGTTTATGTTTTAGCAAGTTAAGTACCTACACCTACACCCATGTTGTGGACACTGGTACTTGAACAAAATTGAAGGGCCTGAGCATCACCGCCTATATCTTGAAGTGCATCATTCAAATTTAATACAAGTAAAAATTACTGCACAAAGATCTTTCTTATAAACAAAAACAACAACAAAAAAAGGGAAAAAAAAAAAAAAAAAAATGGGATGGAGCGGGTATTTATAAACAAAAACACAACAAAATTGAAGGGCCTGAGCATCACCGCCTATATATACGGTTATGCCATAGAGAGTAATATCAAATAATCAACTTAAAACAAATTAAGTGTTACCTCGGTGAGAGAATTTCTTGAGAGTGGAAGACTGGATACTCAAGAAATGTTGAGGATTCAGTGGCCATCCTGTTTCTTTTTCATGATCACGTTAATCTGCACTCAAAACCTCTGTGTTGTTACCCGTGCCAGTGACTTGGACAGGGAAGAATTCGATCACCTTGCCCTGATGGCTATCAAGTCAAACATTGTCGTTGGCCCTGAAGGTGCTCTCAGCTCGTGGAATGCTTCTTTTCATTTCTGCCAATGGGAAGGTGTGACATGCGGTCGACGGCATAGGAGAGTCACCTCTTTAGATCTTTCCTCTAGAGGTTTGAGTGGTTCTTTGTCTCCGTTTGTGGGAAATATGAGCTTCCTCAAGGAGTTATTGCTTTACAATAACACACTTGAAGGTGTTATTCCTACAGAAATAGGGCGTTTATTCAGATTGGAGCAACTAGCATTGCACAATAATTCCTTCCAAGGTGATGTTCCAGCTACTCTGTCGAACTGCACCAACCTCAAACTCCTTTATTTAAGTTACAATAACCTTAGTGGGACAGTCCTAAAACAAGTTAGTTCTCTGTTGAATCTTGTCAAAGTTGCTGTTCACCACAACAATTTTACAGGAGAAATACCTCCATCTATTGGGAATCTCACTTCTCTTGAATCCATTTCTGCCAGTGACAATCAGTTTGGAGGAAGCATTCCTTATGCCATTGGTCAGTTAAAGAAGCTATGGGCAATAGGGTTTGGCATTAATCAACTTAATGGTAAAATCCCTCCATCCTTTTACAATCTCTCTTCGCTCACTATCATGTCTATAGCAGCCAACCAATTAGTTGGAAGTCTTCCAACAGACATAGGTTTGATGCTACCACAACTTCAATTGTTTCAAATTTGGGACAACAAGTTTACGGGACTCCTTCCAATCACATTTTCCAATTGTTCACAATTGGTAGATTTTCAAGTAGCAGGAAACAGATTTCATGGGAAAATAGCAATTGATTTTGGAATGATGCCAAACCTTAGGACAGTAGGGCTAGTTAGCAACGTTTTTGGAAGTGGGGAACCTGATGAAATGAACTTTATTTCCTCCTTAGTGAACTGTAGTAATTTGCGAGGCTTCGACTTTGGTGATAACCACGTACGAGGGCAGCTACCAAGTTATGTGGGCAATCTCTCAACTCAGCTTTCTCTTTTATCATTTTATTCCAATTCAATACATGGATCCATCCCTAGTTCATTGATGAGTCTAGTCGGTCTTGAGGAATTATATCTAAATAACAATCAGTTCTCAGGAACAATTCCTAGTAACCTTGGCAATCTCCAAAAACTACAAAAATTGTACCTATATGAAAACAAGTTGACTGGTAATATTCCAGAATCAGTTGGGAACCTGTCACTCTTGTATAAACTCTATTTAGATTGCAACAGATTAGAGGGTGCGATACCAGCAACTTTTGGGAATTGTCAAAATTTAAATGAATTGAACATTTCGGCAAAGAACCTTAGTGGCAAAATACCAGGAGAGCTCCTCAAACTTTCTTCTCTCTCAGTCTCACTAAATCTTGCTCGTAACTGGATCACTCTCACCAGAAATTGGAAAGCTTCATGCTTTAACAGAGTTGGATTGTCCGATAACGAGTTGACCGGTGAAGTCCCTAGCACCATAGGGGGATGCAGTAGCCTGGAGAATTTATTCCTGGAGAAGAACTTCTTTCAGGGTTCAATACCCTCATCATTTGGTTCTTTAAGAGGTATCCAGTACCTTGATCTTTCCCATAACAATTTCTCTGGAGAAATTTCAAATTTCTTGGAGAAAATCTCCTTAAAGTATCTTAATTTGTCCTTCAACGACTTCGAGGGAGAAATACCTATGAACGGAGTTTTCACAAATGCTACTGCCATCTCGGTTGTTGGGAACAAGAGGCTATGTGGCGGCTTGCCTGAACTTCAGCTACCTAAATGCAGAGTCAAAGATGGAAAGAATAGCAAAAATATGTCACTTGCACTCAAAATAGCAATTCCAATAGTTTTCTTTCTTGTTGGTCTGGCTTTACTATCATATTTGTTATTTTTCCGGCACAAAAGAAGAAGCAAAACACAATTGTCTGCCATTGTTTTGAGACAGCCATTACCCATGTATTCTTATGAAATGCTCTGCAAGGCAACAAACAGGTTCTCTTCGGAAAATTTAATTGGTATGGGAAGTTTTAGTCGTGTTTTCAAAGGGGTCCTAGAAGAGGACGGAGCAGAGGTTGCTGTCAAGTTACTAAACCTTGACCTCCTAGGAGCTTTAAAGAGTTTTAAGGCAGAGTGTGAAGCATGGAGAAACGTTCGGCACCGTAACCTTGTAAAGATCATAACCGCGTGTTCCTCAATTGACTTTCAAGGTAACGATTTTAAAGCTCTAGTTTACGAGTTCATGCCAAATGGGAGTCTAGAAAGCTGGTTACATCCAACAACAGGGACGCAAAACAGAGAAAATGAGTTGCATGGACTAAGCCTTCTTCTAACAATAAACATTGCAATAGATGCTGCTCATGCCATTGATTACCTTCATCACCGATGTGAAGTTCCTATCATACATTGTGATCTAAAGCCCAGCAACATTTTACTCGATAAGGACATGGTCGCTCATGTTGGGGATTTCGGGCTTGCCAAGTTTCTCCTTTTAGAAGTTTCAAGTATCAACCAAAGCAGTTCAATTGGCTTAAGAGGAACTATTGGTTATGCGCCTCCAGGTAACTACTAAACTAACATGTCAATTTTTCTACATCCATCTCATAAAGATAGTCTCACCTTTTTTTTTAGATAATTTTGATTTATCTTTGTCCAATAATTTTATGTTAATACTCTTTGTTCCAAATTGATAGTCCATTTTGACTTTTCAAACATTTAAAATTTAAAGTTTCAAAAATTTAGTGATTTTGAAGCCTTAATTTTAGAAATGGGACAAACTTTTTAGGATAAACAAAAAGGCGAAATGGGACTATCATTTTGGGACGAAGCGAGTATATTTACACAATAAATTCTAAAATTTGTTATGGATACGACATTAATCGTGCTATCAATAACATATTTTAGATTTTCATTATGATAAATAAATTAAAATTAAATTATTGGTCAAAGTTCAATCAATGTTACGTAGGGACTATCTAGATGGGACAGAGGGAGTATCAGCTATCATACTAGGTTGTAGGCCATTAATCTCTAATTAAATTTTCATTAATTTGATGTCTTTGACAACTACTCTAATGTTCTTGGAATATATTCTAAAATCTTATCTTCTATGTTTGTTTTTGTTACCATGATTGGCAGAGTATGGTCTTGGAAGTCAAATGTCCCCAGAAGGAGATGTTTACAGTTATGGTATATTTTTGTTAGAGATGATGACCGGAAAGAGACCCACTGACAGTATGTTTGTGAATGGCCTAAACCTTCACAATTATGCTAAAGAGGCCTTGCCAGACCCATCACTGATATTGTAGACCCAATGCTCTTAAACGAAGATGAAAATGAAACACACAATCCAATATATGCAGAACAAAGGGTGGAATGCATGGTTTCACTTACCAAAATTGGAATTGCGTGCTCCGTGGAGTCAGTACGGGACAGAATGAAGATCTCCGATGTTGTTAATGAGCTGCAGCGTGTTAGAAACATCATTCTGTGTCACTGAATCAAAGTAGCAAGGTAAGAAAAATTGGATCATTGATTATTAATAGGAAAATAGAACCTACCTTTACAAATAGGTGTTGCATATTACTTGTGTTTATCTCATCTAAAATTATCATTGGAATACAAAATAATAGTCATGTTTACTACTCATCTTTACTGGATATTATACATGTTTACATCTGAATTAACACTTCTCAAGAAAGCTGCCTGCACACATTTCTTGGTTTCAGATAACGATTCTAGAACTATATTCTAGTATTGAAGTACTGAGCATGTCAACATTCAGGAGCATATTTAAGAAAATTTTGAGTGGTAAAAATACTTGATTAATTAAGTGTTACGTTATAGTGCTACACAGAGTAAATGGGCAGAAAATGTATTGATCTTAAAACTTCAGTTGGATATCAATTCAAGGGGAAAAAAAAATAAATTTACTGACCACACTGAGAATTGACAGTTGGTTAAATTCAAGGAAGGAATGGGAGGCTCTTAATTATGTCTACCCAATCGCTTATAATATAGCCATATCTACTTTTTGTCTCGCATCCTTCCCCCAACGCTGCAAGGCAGAAAAATTGTCGGGACCCATGTTGGAGGTAAAACGATGGAGGCCCAGCACCTCATAACCCCAGCACTGCAAAACGGGACAAAAGTCAATCGGAAATAAGAGAAAAGGTGAAAACGGTAAAGTCGTACCTTAAAACCCAGCTGATAGGCGTCAAATGAGCTCGTCTTGTCCAGCACAAATGATCTAAACTATAGATCTCACAACTAAACAAGTGGCCCCCAGGCTATCTTCCCGGCATTGCGAGTATCTCGCAAAGATCCAAGAAGAGGCACCATCGCCATGGTGCCAGGATTGGCAAAGATGGCCTCAGAAAATCAGTACCATAAGAAGGCCCCTGCTCAGCGGTCGACCTAAGTGCAACAATCTCAACTGAAGCCTGATGCACCCGAGCTCTGAAATTAGCAATAGGGACGCCGTTTCCCTTTTTAATCCCCTCAATATCAAAACCCACTAGTACCTCAATGGCAGTCCAGTATTCCAACGACGAATCTTCCAAGGACAAGGGATCCCCGTGCATCGGCAACTCTGTCAAAGCAGCAAAATCAGCTGGAGTAACAGTCTAGAAAGTCAGGAGAAGGACACCACCGGAGGCGCTGATAAAATTGCTCCACAGCTTGTTGTAATGTCATCTCCCCCTACTTAAAGTGGAAGGTGTGGATTGTGTTCCACCAAAAATCTCTCAGGACATCGACTACATCATTCTGAAGGCGAATATCCTCCCATCCTCTCAAACTGTCAAAATAGTGGTCAAGACCCACCTACACAATGATATCCCTAACCACACTGCAAAACAGACAGGTATACACAGCTCAGGTATGACGAAGCAAAAATCTACATCTCATTTTGTACATATTATACATGTAGATATCTCAATGAATTCGTACATATCTCATTACATGCCAATTTGATTCGCACATTTATCTTGATTCATTTGATATTTAGAATTCATTATGTACAGTTAGCTTATGCTTGCAAACCACAAGTTTTTCAAAATTTACAACTTTAGGTCCAAGATTACAAATTTAGGCAACTTACCTATTTCTTTCAAAAGATCAATGGGCCTTAGACTCTAGGGCCCCTGAGCCCAGATTCAAACCCAAATAAGGAAAATCCAGATGAAAAATTCCTCATACACCCCTCACTAGCAAAATGATGTAAAAAGACTAAAATACCCTCATATCTCTTCCCAACTTTACTTTTTTGGTCAAATTTTAATCAACTCTTATAACTTACACATAATTATCATATAAGAGTTTAAAAAAATAACTTTTTGATTGTTTTACAAAAAAATAATAATTTTTTTGGTCAAATTTAGTCAAACAACAGTCAAACTCTTATAACTAACACATAAGAGTAAAAAAAAATTCACTTTTTCCATTTTTTTTTACAAAAAATAATATTTTTTTGGTCAAACAGCAGTTAAACTCTTATAACTAACACATAATTATCATATAAGAGTTATAAAAATTACTTTTTCATTTTTTACAAAAAAAATTATAATTTTTTTTGTCAAATTTGGTTAAACTTGGTCAAACAACAGTCAAACTCTTATAACTAACACATAAGAGTCAAAAAAATCACTTTTTCCATTTTTTTACAAAAAAAAATAACAAATTTTTTTGGTCAAATTTGGTCAAACAGCAGTCAAACTTTTATTACTTACACATAGAGGTCATGGGTTCGATCCCCCCCCAGAAGTTAGAGAGAAGTTTTTCTCTCCCTAGGATTTGTCTCCTAGGCGCTTCGGCTCATGATTATGTATTGAGTTCAACTATGAATTAAATTTGAAAAAAAAAAAAAGAGTTAAAAAATACTTTTGTCATTTTTTTGGTCAAATTTGGTCAAACTTGGTCAAACAGCAGTCAAACTCTTATAACTGACACATAAGAGTCAAAAAATTCACTTTTTCTATTTTTTTTACAAAATATTATTATAATAATTTTTTGGTCAAACTTGGTCAAACTCTTATAACCAACACATAATTATCATATAAGAGTTACAAAAATTACTTTTTTCATTTTTTACAAAAAAACAATAATTTTTTTTGGTCAAACTTGGTCAAACAACAGTCAAACTCTTATAACTAACACATAAGAGTAAAAAATAAAAAAAAAATCACTTTTTCCATTTCTTTACAAAAAAATAAAATAATTTTTTTTGTCAAACAGCAGTCAAACTCTTTAACTAACACACAATTATCATATAAGAGTTACAAAAAAATTACCTTTTTCATTTTTTACAAAAAAATATAATAAATTTTTTTAGTCACTTTTGGTAAAACTTGGTCAAACAATAGTCAAACTCTTATAACTAACACATAAGAGTCAAAAAAAAAAAAAAAATCTCTTTTTCCATTTTTTTTACAAAAACAAATAACAAAATTTTTTTGGTCAAACAGCAGTGAAACTCTTATTACTTACACATAATTATCATATAAGAGTTACAAAAATACTTTTTCATTTTTTTACAAAAAAAATAATAATTTGTTTGGTCAAATTTGATCAAACAACAGTCAAACTCTTATAACTGACACATAATTAACATATAAATTTTCAGTCTCATTAAAACATGTTCATTTGAACCTATGTTCATAAGACTAAAAGTCTTATTGAAGCTGTTCATAAGAATTTTCAATCTCATTAAAACATATTCATTTGTATCAAAATAGGTTCAATAAAACTTTAGTCTTATGATCAGGTTCAGACCATGTTCATGAGACTTTTCAGTCTTGTTCGAGCAAAAAGTCTTATATATTAATATTGACTTTCTTATTCAGTCAAACAACAGTCAACTCTTATAACTTATTTATAAGACTTGTCCAGTTCTTATAATTAAAGTATGAGAGTCATGCTTTTTTTCACTTTTTTCATTATTAGAAAAAAAAAATGTAAAACAATTTTCTCAAATCTCAGTCAAACTCTTATATGTAGTTGCACTCTTTTTAATTTGTGGATTGGCTGAGAAACCAAAAAATGTCGAATTTTTTCAACCTAAATGGTTTTGCAGCCATATGATATTTTACTTATTTTACCCCCTCACCCTCTCTGAATTATTGGCTACTCTAGAACTACTTTGTTTGTTATCTTCTTGCTGGCATGATTTGTAAAACGGTGAGCATTAGACCAATTACAAAATCAGCTTAAACAATGTGAAAAGAAAAAAAAAACGAAGTTAAGATTTGGGTACCCACAATTCATAATCAGAACAAAAATTAAGATTTCAACATTAATTTCAAAACCTCAACAGTTGCAGCACAGGTCTACTTCCCACCATCTATGGATCCTCTCACTTGGATTCAGAAAATCAAGCTCCACAACCTCCGGCGAAGCCAACAACACCCCGACCGGTCCCCACTCTGGGCATTCAACCGGTCAAATTTGGTCATATCATTTTTTACTTTCAGATCTGAACAGATTTGGAGGATCCAGGCCAGATCTGCACGGATCGGAGACGTTTACTTCGTCGGAGGTAGCCGGAGATGAGAGAAAGAAAACGCCGGAGTGTTCTCCGCCGGCGATCGGAGACGGAGGAAGGAACAGTGGGAGAGAAAGATACCGTGTGTGAGAGAGAAGATCTGGAGAGGAAACAAAAAGCCACTTTCTTAGTTGCGGTCGTCGTCGCCATAGAAGAAGTCGTTGGGTGTTTGGAGAAAGAGAGAGAACGAAGTGTTTGTGTAGAGAGAGAGAGCGTGAGTTGTGACTAGGGATGGCAATTTGTCCGAACCCGCTCCGTATCCGGAATGATCCGCTCCGCAGCGGGGCGGGTTGGTAGCCTTTTTTCAAAACCCGGCGCGTCACGGGGCGGGTCCGGTTTTACATCTCAACCCGCGGGGCCCCGCCCCGTATACTTAATATATGTATTTAATTACTATAATGTCCCTTACCCATTTCAATTATTACCCCCACTCCCTACAATACACTACAGAGGCCCACGACTTCTCTCTCTCTCAAATGACAAATTGATTTCCTAGGATTAGAAGAACAGAAGCGGAGTCTGAGATGCGGCGCTAGAGAGATCGACATCGGCGACTTCCACTCCACCGCTTCCAGGTCTTCCTCCGGAGAGACTCAAGCAACTTCGCGATTCACGGTTCTCTGGTTAGAACGGTAAGTAAATCTCTCTCTCATATGTCGATTTGTCAATTTCTAGGGTTAGAAATTCAGTAATGAAAAGGGGTTTATGATGCTCTAACGTCTGATGTGAAAATGGGGAATTTGAATGAAGATAACTTTGGGTAGAAGAGTTTGAGAAAGTCAGGGTTTTAGCTTCCATTTCTGTATGATGTGAAAATGGGGAAAATTGATTTTGGACCATGCGGGGGCGGCTGCGGGTTCAGATGTTGGCGGGGCGGGTTCGGTACTAGGGGGTTACTTGGGGAAAAAATCCAAGATCAATTTTTGTCAAAAAAAAAAATAAATAAATAAAAAAATTGCACTCATTTGTTTCATTCACTCCCCATTTCAACGTGGTACAATCAATTGAAGCATGCATCATCAAATCAATAAAATCCCCAAATGTCTCAACTAAAACCCTTGGTTTAATCCTATGCAATTTCCTGAAAATTCATAAAATCAAGCAATTGGAACAACAATTTCTTGCAAATTCACATTATAGAAGCAGAAGATTCGAATCTTACCCCTCTGCGATTCCTCAATCGGGTGATATGTCCGTGTTCGCGCGCATCATTCGTTGATCCGGCTTGGGAAAGTTGACATGAGGTACGCTCCTCTTTGTTGCCCTCACTATAGTAGCTAATTAATCAGAGCAAAGAATTGAGTTGTCAAATACTCCCTTCGTCCCAGCTCACTTGACCATTTCGGTCCGTTTCAGCTCACTTGACACTTCTCAAAATAGCCTACTTTTAATAATTTTATATTCACTTTACCCCTCCACTCATTCTATCTCTTCATTTTCCACCACTCAATTTATTCAACCAACACTACTGATTACAAGGGATGGCCAAACCGGACCGAACCGTCGAACCGGCCCGGAACCGGAACCGAAAAAACCGTAACCGCCATCAACCGCCACGAAAACCGGAACCGTGGGAACCGGAACCGTTTTGGATAGGGCCGGTTAAGGTTCAACCCCCAAAAAAACTGTGAACCGGCGGTTCCGACCGCCCAACCAAACCGTGAACCGGAACCGCTGAACCGTCAGTAAAACCGTTAAAAAACATCAAAATCATTACATTTCTAACAGATTTATCAGAATTAAACCGTTACTAATGGAAGGTTAACAAGAAAAGTTGTATTTTGACTGATTTTTTAGCCAATTCAGTGAATGAAAATAATAAAAATTTGGTTGTCCCCCTTGTTGGTCCCAAAGGGGCAACAAGGGTGAGAAAAATCGCTAGAGGGGGGGGGTGAATAGCGTTTTAAAATTCTTTTCAAACCTTTTGCAATTCAATGGCAAATGCGCACAACTCTTATTTTGGCTAAGTATAGCGCCCAGCAAGAGTGTGAAATGTACAGCGGAAAATTTAAAGCAGCTCTTGCGCAGGGTATACTGCGCAGAGATAAAAACGCACGCGCTAAGTTTGAGGCTAAAGAGTGGCGCAAAAATGGTTCTAAGGGCAAATGAGCAATAACAATTACAACAGCAAAGTGTAGCAATCTGAAAGATCAAACAAAGCAGTTCATAAGTAGTTAAGCAGGAAATATGCAGTAAATATAATGAACACGCTATTTGGAGAGTTCGATCGATGAAAGATCTACATCCTCTACCAAGATGGTTAGGTCTTGGATTTCTAATGGAGATCTTATAATATGAGTGAATATTACAAATTACAACATTTGAGCTCAATACTACTCAAGATCTATTATCTATGAAGAACAAATCCTAGACTAAACCGGTGTATCTCAAGAAGTTAGATCAAAATGATCAAAGCTTCAAGAGGTGTGTGTGTGACAGAAATTCTGGGCTCTATGATATGAAAGATGAAGAGCACCAAGAATTCTGGTGATATAGGGCTTTTCGATTTGAGCAGGCGTTGAAGGTTTGAAGATCTTGAGGCTGTTCTAAGGAATCTGGAAATATTGAGCAGCAGTCTTCAGATCTTCAAGGTTTTACAATGAAGTATGAAACTCGAGCTCTGAAGCATGCAAGCTTAGAAACTTGGAAATGGGAATGAGCATGCTATTTGTAGCTGAGCTTCAAAAAACTAGCCGTTGGAGCTCTGAACAAGGACGATGAGCTGGCACGATATGATTGGCGCACAGGTGTCCTTTATAGCCGTTGGGGCTCTGATCAAAGTTGATGACCTGGCACAATAAGATTGGTGCGCATGTGTTTTAGAGCCGTTGGAGACTGAGCATGAAGACCAAATTCGAAAGCTTCTTCCAGAAGGTTGACAGCTGTCTTCATTTGAAATATTTCTTTGAAGCGTGTCTCCACCAATGGTTTTGCTGAGTGTGCTTATTTTGTTGTTTGTTCACACCTCAGCACTCTGACTCAATCCAAAAAGCGTAGCTTGTCTTGTCGCTTTCCAAGTTTCTAGAATATGAGTTCAGGAGATGAGGAATTTGACCAAGGTTGAGTGTCCGCGCACAAGGCATGCGCATTGCCGGCGCGCATGGATTCTGCGCATGGGCAGCATGCGCACCATGCTTGGTCACTAAAAGATCTCTTCAGAGTTTAGGGAATAAGACCTTGAAAACTGAGCAGGGTCAAAAGCTGCGCAAGATATCTATGCGCAGTGGCGACCTGCGCAGAGAACATTCTGCGCAGTGAAATGAATCCTGCTTAGGAAATCTTCGATCCTTCATAGCTTCAAGTCCTATAATCTAAGCCTATACTATAAAAAGGACTTGGCTAAAAATTGAAGTTATAAACTTCTTTACATGAGGTCCTAAAGTCCATAAAAATACTCATAGGTGATGGTATCAATCAATTCTAACAAATGTAGGAGGGTTAAGTGATAAGCATACCCAACAATCTCCCCCTAAATGATTGATGCCGTTACCTACTATAGCAAAGGAAATCCATTGTACTTGATAATAACATGTCCATAAAAATGAAAATGGTAAATCATGCCTCAAGTCAACGCACACACTAGCCTATGCTATAGATTTCTAGTCTATCCAAAAGATTAACTTTCAGTATGGGAAAGACAGAAATAACATGCAACGCATACATGATATGAGTTTTAGAAGAAAGTATGCGTTTAAACTGAATGTTTAAACATTATGCGTAGAAAATGTGAGCAGATAATTATGCACATGTGGTGATATAAACATTCACTGTTCCACAAACGAATGGTTTGAATTGAACAAGGTTTTGTGAAAGCATAATGATGCATTCTTCTCATTAAAACTTGAAGGATTATCAGTTACAGAGTACAAGCTTTAAAGAGGAAAAACAAAAGAGTGCGCACAAAAATAAACGCGCACAAACAAAATATGCGCAACTAGAACAAGAGACCAAAAAAAATTGAGCAAAATACTTACAAAGGAAGCCTAGTCTATTCTGATGCGCAAAGGGCTTCACGCAGCTCGTTCTGGAGGCTGTTGAACTTGTTCATGAGTTCCACCTTTAAATCTTGAAACTTGTCCTGGAACTCAACAGCTTTGCCAACGTAAGTGTTCATGCCTCTGCGCATATCGGCATTGTCATCAACCAGCTCTCTGAACTTTGCTCTGCAGTCCTGGATGGCAGTCTGCGTAGCTTCCAGTCTTGTGTCGGTATGAAGGCACTGAGTGTTGACGCTGTCTTGAATATCTAGCATTGCGTAGTCCATCTTGGCGTTGAACGCAGAAGAAAAATCTGTCATAGACTTAGTAATGCATTTACGCATTTCTTCAATATTAATCTCACTTCCATGCGCGGAGCTTCCTTGTCCAATCCTCTCCATCTGAGCTTGAAGATCATCAAATCCTTTAAGTAACCCATATGCGAGGTTTTTTTTAGCTTTTTCAGTATATCCCTGAATCCACCATCAATCGTTCCAAAGGTGCACACATTATTGAGTAGTGCGCTGACATTTTCGAGCTGGGCGCTGATGGTTCTCAGGGAGTCCAGGATAAGTTGATCCAAAGTTATAGGAACTTGTTCTTGCGCCTTTTCTTGCGCAGGCTCAGAGAGGTCATCAGATGAACTTGCCTTTGCACTCTTAGCATTCTCCGTGCTCTCCTTTGCACTTGCCTTTGCCTTTGCTTCCTCCTTCGCTTTCTGGTCATCAGATGAACTTGCCTTTGCACTCGTAGCATTCTGTGCTCTCCTTTGCACTTGCCTTTGCCTTTGCTTCCTCCTTCGCTTTCTCCCCTTTAATGGTATCAATCTCCAAACGCTGCATATCTAGGCGGTACAGCAAAGCAGTTTGAGCAGTAAGGAGTTGATTCAGCTGCAACTGCGTAGCGACTTGATTCGCTTGAACAGAATGCAAGGCTTGCACGATCTGGCGCAGCTCATCCGAAGAGGAAGTACGATCTCAGGAGCTGTAGATGGTTTAACTGGAGAAAGATCACTGCTGTCAGAGGCTTCGGAACGAGTGCGGCGCTTCTTCAATCCTTTTGCGCTTTGCTTTCCCTGAACTGCAGCATCATCTGAATCACCACGAAAATCAGCCTTGCGCTTCATTGGTTAGCTTTGAGGGAGCAGGAGCTGGTTTGCTGGTAGGATCTGCCTCTTTGAATGAAATCCCTTTGGTGGATTCGGAAAGTTCTTGATCTTTTTGCCACTGGGCGTAACAATGCCCTTCCCTTGCGTTTATACGCATCTTCTGAGGCTTCTTGCGCAGCATCAGGTAGAGATCTACCTGCACTCTTTTTGGACTTGGCCACAGGGATTGGGCCTATCCAAGTTCCTTGTTGGGAGCAGAATCAGACAGCCAGATTTCATAGTATTCAGTGTTACCTATCTCACTGCGCAAATTTGGAGATGCACTCTGGAGTTGTACTTTGCGTCACAGACTGCTTCTTGATTGACTGTTCTTCAACATAGGTGGCCAGTTGTCATAAGTCAATAAGAGTTTAGATAGCAATCTGCAGTGAGTTCGTATTTAGTCTTCCCTGCATTCAGCTTCTTGTCATAGCTGGTCATTCCCTTCACAATCTCATTGTAGATAATCTGCGGCCAGTCGAGTTGAACTTCGTTGAAGATGGCTGCGCAGTATTCCCCTGAGGCTTCTTGCGCAGCATCAGGTAGAGATCTACCTGCACTCTTTTTGGACTTGGCCACAGGGATTGGGCCTATCCAAGGTTCCTTGTTGGGAGCAGAATCAGACAGCCAGATTTCATAGTATTCAGTGTTACCTATCTCACTGCGCAAATTCTGGAGATGCACTCTGGAGTTGTACTTTGCGTCACAAGACTGCTTCTTGATTGACTGTTCTTCAACATAGGTGGCCAGTTTGTCATAAGTCAATAAGAGTTTAGATAGCAATCTGCAGTGAGTTCGGTATTTAGTCTTCCCTGCATTCAGCTTCTTGTCATAGCTGGTCATTCCCTTCACAATCTCATTATAGATAATCTGCGGCCAGTCGAGTTGAACTTCGTTGAAGATGGCTGCGCAGTATTCCCACTGCTTTGAGATGAAATGCCTATTATTCCCATTCTTGCAGTTGGGAGAATCTCCAATGATGGTGCACAGGTGATACATTACCTCACCAAATTCCTTTCTGTTATGCATTGGCCACTTCTTGTTTAGAGAAGGAATGTCAATAAGCTTCTGTGCAAGTGCATTTTGATGAACCTCATCATAGTTGACTGAAGTATTATCAACGTTGAAGTTTAGGAGACTGCGAATGTGGTTAGGATGAACCATTACATCACTGTGCTGTACAGTGGCCATGATCATTTCCGTTGGCTTTCCTTCAAGTTGTGCTGGGACAACTTTTGCTGTCTTGAAGAATTCATCTACTAGCGCAGGCTCTATGAAGGATTGATTAAGAGTGAATAACGGAAGAATGTCAGAGGAACTGAGATGGTGCAGTAGACGACGTCCAACTGCGTCTAGAGAAAGATCTGCCTGAATTAGTTCCCAACCAGGTATGAAGTAAAAGTGTCCTTGCGTAAAACAATGGATAGAATTAGACAACCTATTGCACATGGAGCTGTGCCCATTTGCAAATAATGCAGATATACCTTGGCACAAGTTCCATGAAAAGCAAAATATTTATGCGCAGAGAAAATGAAATGGATGCGTATAAAATAAGAATGCATACGCGGAAAGTAAGGGAACATGCGCAGAGAGAATAAATACTTGTAAAGAAGTGTGCGCAGAAAATTAGATAAAACTATATGCGTAGAAAACTATGCGCAGAACACAAATACTTAGGGATATATCATTTGTTCAAATAAAATAAAAAAGTATGTGAAAAACAAGAAAAAATATTCAAAAACATGAAGAACACCTAAAAACACCGAAAAACAAAAGTTGACAAAATTCAACAAAATGCATATCAAAATGACCGCGTTGACCAGGCGATTTCAACTATATAAAGCATAAAGTCAACAGTTGAATAATAAACCCAGAAATCAAGCAAAACAGTTCGTCTGCCATGGAAGTTACGGAGCTCAGATATTGACGAAAAACACATGTAACGACCATTGATCATGAAATAAACTACATGAAGGAGTAGATCAGGTTAATACGAACTCATAACAACCAACGATTTCACAAAAGATTAACAATTAAGGGAGAAATCGAAAAAGGGAGTTTTGAGACCTCCAAGAGCAACAATGGCGAAAAGTAAGGAGTTATAGTGAAACATACCATGTCATTGATGGTGGGATGCCCTAATTGTTGTTCTAGTTCTTCTTCTTCGTTCTGAGAGTTCCCAGGATTGGAGTGAGAAGAAGAGTCGGAGATGATGATTTCGGGTTGAGTTTTGGTTTTCTTAGGCGCCATTGAAATGGTTTGAAGAAAAAAAATTGAGGTTGAAGATAAAGAACAGGAGACGAAAAAAAAAGGTTTAGAGCAGAGGTTAAAGAGAGAGAGAGAGAATTAGAGTAGAGAGAAGTAGAGAGAGAAACTATTTAAGTAGGGAAGGAGGATAGAGAGGTTAGGCGCACGATAGCGGGGAAATATTTGAGAAAAAGTGCAGTGGCGCAGGATAGCAATGCCACGTGTCACTATAGGGAACGCGTGTGTGCAGGCCTATGCGCGCGTGTAATTGTGAAGTCCTAAGCTGGTCACTGTCGAGTCAACTTTCTCATAAATGCTGAGTCAGTGAAAGGACGTGGCCGAATGGGGGACGCGCGTGCGCAGTCTTTGCGGGCGCGTGTGTCAGCGAAGAGAGGCTGACGGCTGTCGCATCACCTTCCTCATTAAATGGTGAGCAGACATTCGCAGGGTGCGCTGTCATTAATCGCAGTTTGCATTAAATGACAATGGGACATGCGCAGGGGTAAAAATGTAATTTCCCAAGAAAATTCAAAAATAAAGGCGCGGGAAAATTTAATTAACACAAGTACCCTTGTGACTAAGCGTTGACTTTTCAGTCAAGGACCTATGTGCAAAATCTAATGAATAGAACACTTACCTGCGATCCACGATGATTTGCGCATGGGTAGTCATGCGCAGCGCATTGATAGCGCAGAGATTCTATAAATCTTAGAACTATTGTTTTATGCGCAGACATTTGTTGCGCAGGTGTTGCGCAGGGCGCATGAAACTTAACCTATTTTGCACACTTATCAAGCAGATACATTAGTATCAATAAATTATATGGACAAGTTAGCTAAGATTTAAGCATACCCATTTCTCCTTTCAAGAGACCACTTGTTAATTCTTGAGGAGATGATATTAGATGTTGATGAGCTTGGTATTAGTGCTTGGCAGGATTGGAAACTGCTATGGTGGACATATTTATCGCAGAGAATTGGACAATTCTCTTCATGAATCCCATAGTCCACAGGTTGTTGCTTCATCCATAAGATTTGGCGCAGCAGCTTCCAGCGTAATATATTCTGCTTCAGTAGTGGAGATGGACACAGCAGCTTGTTTCTTGCTTGCCCATGCTACAAGTCGATTTCCAAGGAAATGACATGTTCCACTTGTGCTCTTCCTGTCAATGATGCATGCTGCGTAGTCCGCATCTGAAAAACCTAGCAAATCGAAATTCGAATCTTTGGTGTACCAAAGTCCAAGGTTAACAGAGCCAAAAATATATCTAATACATTTTATAGCAGTTATGTGCGCTTCTGAAGAATTAGCATGATAGTGCGCACATATCCAGACAACATAATATCTTGGCCAACTAGCAGAAGATAGAGAGTCAATCATACCTCGATATAGTCTGATCAACTTACCTTTTAAGTCTGTTAAGTTTGTTGCTGGTGGCCATTGGAGTGTCGTATGCTTTAGCATTTTCATGCCCAGACATCTTGATCAAGTCCCTTGTGTACTTTGCTTGATGTGATGAAGATGCCATCATTCAATTGCTTGATTTGAAGCCCGAGGAAGAAGGTGATTTCTCCCATCATGCTCGTCTCAAGTTTGCTTTTCATTTGCTTTTCAAAGCGCTTACAAAGTAACTCATTAGTAGAACCAAATATAATATCATCAACATAGATTTGAACGAGTAAAGATGATCATTATACTTAGCAATAAAAAGAGTTGTATCGATTTTACCGCGCTTGAAGCCTTTCTCTAGCAGGAATTTTGAAAGAGTATCGTACCATGCTTTCGGAGCTTGATGAAGTCCATACAATCTTTCTGAATCTTGAACACGTGATTTGGAAATTTGCTATCTTCAAATCCAGGAGGTTGAGCCACGTAGACCGTCTCTTGGAGTTCTCCGTTGAGAAATGCACTCCATACCCACTTGATTTATGAGAGCATAACTTGCTTTGATTCTGTGATGCTTCCATTCTCATCCATCTTGTTTCTGAACACCCATTGAAGCTTAATATTGGATGAGCTTTTCTTGCACTTCTTGCATAGCATCGATCCAGCTTAAAACATGGAGCACTCTATCAATCTTCTTTGATCCGACATGAGAGATAAACAAATGCTACACACAAAGTTTGATGCTCTCGATGTGCGAACCCCTACATTTAGATGATAGGAATTCGAAGATCAATGGGTATTTCATTTGCTTCAGTATCAGAATCTTCAAGTGTGATTTGCTGAAGCGGTAAAACATCATGCACGGAATAAGGCATCTGTGCATCAGTAGTAATTACTTTCTTGCGCAACATCTGAAATATGCACATGAGATGGACTGATTCTGAATCTGCTTGATCTACATTCTGCGCAGGAATAGTGTTACTGTGCACCTGTCTAAAAAACTCAGCAGAAGCATCAGAATCATTTGGACCCAAATATGGCTCAAGGAGAGAATGTACGTCAAATGTAACATGTACAGATACTATAATAACTAGAGATTTATTCTATTATAATCACGAAAAGCTTATAGAATGATTGGCATACCTAACGAGAATACCTTTATCTGCTTTGGCGTCGAATTTGCAGCCAAAGAGCTTGAAGAAATCAATGTTGGGCGCTCTTTCTCTCCATAAATCGTATGGAGTATTGATGTAGGCTTTGTTGATGAGGGATCTTATTCTGAGTAAAGCATGCATCGTTGACAGCTTCTTCCCAGAAATACATTAGAAGTTCTGCTTTTACTATCATTGTCTATCCATCCTCAACGAGCGAATCTTTCCACAACGCCATTTTGTTGGGGAACTCCAGCAGCAGAGAAATTGTGAAGAATACCATTTGTTGGTTCTTGTTGGTTCTCACAATATTGAGCGACATCGTTGTTCATAAATTCTGTTCCGTTAAAGTATCGAACTCTAACGATGTCTTCTGTGTTTGGAGATTTCGAAGGAGAGCAGCCAGGATATCATTGAGATACTACAAGTTGGTCCAATGCTCGTGGTAGTGAGCGGTCCAAACACATGAGGTGAAGCGGTTGTAAGCGTTTTGACATTGGAGCAACCTTGCTGGAGGAAGACTGCTCAGGCTGCTTACTAAGCTGGCATGGTGTTTATACCATTGCTAGCTGCATTCACTTATGTTCTTTGCTACAAAACAAAGATTAAATAAAAATTATAGCGGTAAGATCAATAATACAAATTGGTCTTACGAGTCCTTGTGAGCAAAGTTAGTCCAGAAACGCCATTCTTGATATAACAGTGCGTTGAAGTGAAATGGCATTCCAGACCGTTATTGCATAATTGTGATATGGAGAGCAGGTTGTGCTTGAGACTATCTTTTATGATTAGTCCAAATCCAATTATGTGTCCTTTGTTGTTGTCATCATATGTTACTGAGTGATTTCTTCCTTCATGCACATCTTTAAGAGTGTTGACATCTCCAGTTGTGTCTAGAATCCACTGTCGATACCAACTGAGCTTGAGAGTGCACAGTGAAGTAGATTTTTTCTGCTTGTTGAAACATTGACTTGCGCTCTACAGCAGAGTTATCATTTAAGATCAGCAGGCACTTTAAGAGATTCCTTGCGCGGCTGCGGAGTTGGTGATGACGCAGCTTTGTCAGGTTAGCTCTGGCAATAGGTACTTGCCATTCTGTCTGCTTGGTGAAGGTGTCCTATTTCCACTAGAGTGAAGGGACCTTTCTTTGATTATCCTTGGCGCATGCTCAGGTTTCATTTCAGAAACAGCTTCTGAATCGTTGTCACAGCATTGCCACTAAGCAGAGCAGTCCATCCCCAGAGTCAGCATCGTTGTCTTCAGTGTCAGTCTCCAAGTCCTAGCTCCTTTTCTGCGCAGTTCTCTTCAGCAGCCATTCCGCACTGCTTAGATGCTTTGTGCGCAAGGTTGCTTTTCCTCGTACTTAAATTTGGAGTAGGCATTTTGAAGCGAAATGTCCTGGCTTTCTGCAGTTGTAAGCAGACCAAGTCATCTTTCTTTGAGTCTCTATGAGAGAGAATAGGAGGTTGGATTGAGGATCCCACCAAGTTTGGAGAACTGTTTGAATTTGATTTGAGGTTTGAGCAGGCGCAGGAACATGTGAGGTTAGTCATTGCCCAAGATTTTGAAGCCATGTGAATCGGCACCCAAGCTGTTAAGCTTGAAAAACAGAACATGTTTTAATGAAGGTGTTTGCTCTGATACCACTTGTTGGTCCCAAAAGGGCAACAAGGGTGAGAAAATCGCTAGAGGGGGGGGGGTGAATAGCGTTTTAAAATTCTTTTCAAACCCTTTTGCAATTCAATGGCAAATGCGCACAACTCTTATTTTAGCTAAGTATAGCGCGCAGAAGAGTGTGAAATGCACAGCGGAATTTAAAGCAGCTCTGCGCAGGGTATACTGCGCAGAGATAAAACGCACGCGCTAAGTTTGAGGCTAAAGAGTGGCGCAAAAATGGTTCTAAGGCAAATGAGCAATAACAATTACAACAGCAAAGTGTAGCAATCTGAAAGATCAACAAAGCAGTTCATAAGTAGTTTAAGCAGGAAATATGCAGTAATATAATGAACACGCTATTTGGAGAGGTTCGATCGTTGAAAGATCTACATCCTCTACCAAGATGGTTAGTCCTTGGATTTCTAATGGAGATCTTTTAATATGAGTGAGTATTACAAATTACAACATTTGAGCTCAATACTAACTCAAGATCTATTATCTATGAAGAACAAATCCTAGACTAAACCGGTGTATCTCAAGAAGTTAGATCAAAATGATCAAAGCTTCAAGAGGTGTGTGTGTGACAGAAATTCTGGGCTCTATGAATATGAAAGATGAAGAGCACCAAGAATTCTGGTGATATAGGGCTTTGCGATTTGAACAGGAGTTTGAAGGTTTGAAGATCTTGAAGAGGCTTTCTAAGGAATCTGGAAATATTGAGCAGCAGTCTTAAGATCTTCAAGTTTTACAATGAACTATGAAACTCGAGCTCTTGAAGCAAGCAAGCTTAAGAAACTTGGAA
>JAOWBW010000169.1:1497408-1729457 GCA_026119855.1 Campanula takesimana | reverse complement strand
AATGTAATGCATATGTTAGAAAAGTAATAGTGTAACCCTTTACAGTTTTAGAACTAAAAACACTTGTTTAGTAACATTGTAAAAATAAGAAAGTAAAAATTTCTTTAAATGAATGTAACAATATATATAGAAAATTATACTATATTTGTTTTACCGAAGTGTAAAGTGTTACATTTTTTAAATAACATGTTACATTTTTAATAGAAAAATATTACATTTTGTCTAAAAATATATTACGTTTACATGTTACATTTATCATGATACATGCAAAAGTATTACATTATTTATAGAAATGTGTTACATTATCTATATGTTTTCAAATAATAAGTTACAATGGGTTCAATTTATCATGATATATGTAAAAATATTACATTATCTATAGATACGTGTTACAATTTTGATTACCAAAGTGATACATTTACTTGTACAAACAATTACATTCATGTATATAAAATGTTAATTTTTTAAAATGTTACGTTCTTTCAAAATAATAAATTAACATACTGTAGTTCTTTTATTATGTAAAAACACTATTACATTCAGTATAAATACAATTACATTTAATTATAGTTAATGTTACACGTAGTTATAGTTAGCATTACAGTTGAAAGATGAGTAAAATGCACAAATTTGTTTGTGTAAAACAGGTGTTACATTTACTTATAAACAATATTACATATAAGTAACACAATTGTTACATTTAGTTATAGACCAATGCTAGGGGCACAAAATAAACTCACAAAATCTTGATCACAACATGTGTTGGCGATATTTTATTGGTTGCATTGATAGTGGACCTGCCACACTCTAATTAAAAACACCAATAAAATCATTTCAATTAATATTTTGTGAGCAAGTTTTTGTGACTCTTTTGTGCCTCAAACATTACTCTTTAGTTATATAAGTGTTACTTTTAGCAGACGAAAAAAGAAAAATATACTTCGAGTCATGGGTCTGAGTTGACCCATCTTTATCATGAAACTAGGGGCGGACCTAAGGGATAGATACTGGGTGGTGGTATACCCAATATCTAAAGTTGTTGTAGTATAGCGGCAAGTGCTTTTGTTGTTGGTATGTATGCCGTAGGCACGTTATTTGAACGATTAATGTTATCATTTGCTTTATGCTTTAATAAAGATATTGAATGTTTGATTATTATATCTTTTGCAGGTTATTATAATAATCTCCATCCCTGTAATCATGATTAATTATTAGTATAAGTTAATAGATAATCATATGATGATTATGTGTATGTGATACAATTAGACTTATGGGTATTTTTGGAGAACAAATACTGGACTGACCTCTATGAGATTTATGTCATGGTCATAATGTCAAAATTAAGTCTCTTATAGTTATATCACTTGAATATTTAGACCTGAGGTTATTACAGTCTTCTACATGATGAACATTACGTGGACATATTCAAACGTTACCTTTAACCCGGTAACTATAAAGAATATGATTGGCGTAATCGGAATCATGTAGGGAAAGGTAATAATCCAAGAAGGATTTGTTCCTCGTCAAGAGAGATGTCAAGCTTTGGCCACTCGATGAATGGTATTGATGAAATGCATGGCCATGCTCAAATGAATTGATTGGATCAATGTTATTTGTATTATTAATACATTCGGGATCGATAAAAGCATTGAACAAAGTAAGTTGACCATTGACCATGGCTTACGTTTAATGGACATTGTGTAACAAAGATATTGTGTTATGTTCTATTTTAGGAAACTTTGGATCTTCAAAGATATACTAATTGGGTAATCATAATGGCTTGCTAGAGTCCGCTTATGATTTACAAGATCTGAACGGTTCGGCTCGTTGCCGACTTAGTATAATCCTATTGGGTAACACACGCAGAACGGATCGAATAAGGCACGAAAAATGAGGAAAACTGGATCCTACTCGAGGATCCGTACGGATAGTTTGGGAGCACCAAACTGATCCGTACGGATGGTTTGTCCGGCAGGAACAGTTTTAGGTAACTTCTTGCTGATCAGAAAACCTATTTCCTAATGAGATTAGGTTTTCTCCTTGGATATAATGGACTTTTTTCTGCAGCCGAAAACACATGCTTCCACATTGATTTGAGAAATCAAAGAGAGGTTTTTTGGTGAGAGAAAAAACACACATTATTCAAGGGTTATTAGTGTAACGCCCATCCTATTCTTGTAAATTTTTGACTTGCTTGTTAAATTCTTGACTAGCATATTTATATGTTATTTTATTTGAGTTAATATTTAACTACTTTAGAAATTTAAGGTGGTTAAATGTCAAAGTTAAAAGTTTAGGGGCCTTTTGTCCAAGTTAGAACTTGAGGGGCCAAATTGCAATTCTTGGAATCTTGCAAGTATATCTTGTTGTTGCTTTCACTGAGAAAGCAAATTCTCAGTTTCTTCTCGTACTTTCTCTCTGTTTCATGAAGGGAGTCAGTTTTACCCTATTCTCGACTCCTCTCAATTAATTATGCATCTGTTCGAAATCCGACTTTGCATAGATGATCAGGGCGGTGAGTAGAGCATTTCCTGCCGAACAGAAATTAATTTGGGTCAACTTGATTTCGGACTAGGTAAGCTATTGACTCCCCCTTACCTGTAATAACATGCATATATGTTATTCCCGATACTTGTTCTTGTTAAAATTATGTTTTGAGCAATTTTTGTGATACTTGTAATTTTAGGACAAAGGGAGTATAAATATACTGCGTATGAAATATGAAAGAAACTTGAAATTCTAAACTCGGTTATTTTAGCTTCCCTGGGTTGGTTAATTGTTAGGAAAAGAAAAAAGTATACTCCTATTCGTGAGACGGTAAAATAGTAATGATTTAAATATTATTAGAAAAATTGTACCATTATTGTGGTACGGGGAAATGAATGGAAGTATCCCTAAATGTTTATACTTGTATATTAGAAAATTATACTTATACATTTGGGACGGTGAAATATTTAATTGGAATAAAAGAAAATATTCTATTACTTGTGGGACGGTGATTAATTAATAAAGTGTCCCTATAGAAGTGTTCTGAGCATGTTAAAATGCACTCTTGAATGTTAGAAAGTGTTAGTGGGTTTATACTCCTACACTTGGGATGAAAAATTTGTAAGTATAAAAGTCTATGTTGAAAATAAGAAAGTATAATTGAAATAAGTGATTTAAGCTTATTATATGTCCTGGATAATGTTAAATTGTGAGTAAAAGTATACTCCTACGCTCGGGACGGAGAATTCTAAGTTGGAAAAGAATTTGATGTTTGCTGAAAATTGTACCAGGCGCCCGCCTGGTGTCATATGAGCGCCCGCCCATTTCCCCAGAAGTTTTGGTTTCAAAAGTGTTCTATTGAGCGGCCGCCCGGTCAGTGGTAGGCGCCCGCCCGGTCCCCTGTTTCAACCAAAGTGTTTTAAATCTAAATTAAATTGAAAGCTTATCCCTTGTTAAGGCATATAGCCTTAAGATAAGATGTCCTAGCAAGTGTTGTGACACCTTAGGGTATCAGAAGTGAGTCTTGAACATGATTACTCATTAAATTAAAATGAGAACTTGAGTATAAAAGGAAGAACTCTTCTTTATGTCTTGAAAGTGCTATGAACAAGCACTTATGTGTTATGCTTGTCTTGGAACTAATGAAATGTGGACTTGAATCATAATTAAATGATAACTTGAGAAGAAGAGTAGTAACTCTCTTTTATGTGTCTTGAAGTTAATGTTTGTGTACCTTAGGGGCACCAACTAATGTCTTGAGCTTGAATGTCCTAAGAAAAGGATTGGAAAATAATACGTGAAAGATGTATAATTCATCTTCCTAGCTTGAACTTGAAGTATAAGATAATTAACTCTTGTACATGTTTAACCATCCAAAGAAATGGATTGAGAACTTGGATATAAGATGATAAAATCTTGTAAATGTCTTGAATGTCCTGAATGTCTTGAATGTCTTAAGTTGAGACAGTAACTTGAAGTATAAGACAATAAAATCTTGTACATGACTTGAACATCCAAATAATTGGATTAAGACTTGAATATAAGATTATAAGATCTTGTACGTGTCTTGACACCAATATATGTGTATGGTAATAAACTTGAAAGATCCTTGATGTGTATATGCAAATCTTGCATATAGTTACTTGATAGAATGTGGCTTCTTGATTACTTGATACATGGTATGAATAACCAAAAGAGTTGGGATATGGAACTAGATAGAGAATGATTAACTCTACTACACATTTGAATTTGATACGTGTATATTGGAAGTTCTGTGAATAAGCACTAAAGTGCTAGTGATTGGTTTTAATCGTGTATATACTCAATGAAGTATATAAAGAATAAAGAAAATATCTTGTCTTGAAATGGGTTCCTAAAGAAAATAGGGACTAGTGTAATATGAAGATAATTCATATAATCGTGAATACTACGATTTAACTTAATAAGAATAACCACAGAACACATATGTGTTGGAAAATGTATTTGATTACTAACGATACATATACGTGAGATATGAATGTGACCTATTCTATTATGTATTTAGAGTCTAAGGTATTGGGCTCTATTTGATAGTAAGGGTATCGTGATAGACACTTTAATGTGTTAAACGTGATATGAATATGTACGTGCAAACTTGGCATGTGACAAAGTGATATAGAATGATATACCCTACTACTTATTTGAGGTCTGTTATTAATAGACTCTAACTTGGATTGACCGTGTTATATGGACACTCTACGTGCCATTGTTAGATTGATTTGTCTTCGCAAAGATTGCGTATGTGTACTTGTATTCTCGTGAGCACATGATACATGATTACATGGTGCATATTCTCGTGAGCACGTGATACATGATTACATGGTGCATATTCTCGTGAGCACATGATACATAATTACATGGTGCATATTCTCGTGAGCACATGATACATGATTACATGGTGCATAAAGACTGGTCCACTAATATGGGACTTAGTTCTATTCTCGTAGTTCAAGTAAACATCTACTTGTGCATTCTCGTGTGAGTCCAGCTGGCTTATTTGGTTAAGAGGGATGTATAGGTTCACGCTTATTGCGAGGGCTGTGGCATAAGTGATAATCGTGGGTCTATGCATTCGGTCTGTTTTTCCCTTACTACCGGCCATAGTAAGGGCTTAGCATCCTATATTGGAGCAATACGCCTGATATAAGTGAATGCTAACTCGTGAACACCTCGTGAATCTTGTTCTTGTGGATGACACTGGTTACCGGGTCTTCTTATATACTGCACAGCAGTCTCTTGATCTTGATCGTGGTTGTCCTCAGCTATACAAGCATCGACAACAATGGTATTCTTGGGAGAAATAAGGAAGGATTCAGGTAATGATACGTGATAGGCCTATGTGCTTCTTGGTGAGTTGGTCTAGCCTCTCACACTACTTGACTACTTGTTACCTGATCATATCTTGAGCTTGATTACTTGTTGAGTTGGCTTAGCCTCTCCTATACTGGTTACTTGATGATACTCAATATATGATTACTTGAGTATCTACTTGTATTGCATGATAACATATCATATAGCTGCATGTTAATAGCTTACTGAGATTTATCTCACCCTTTATTTGTTCCCCCCCCCAGGAAAGCAGGGGATAGTACGCAGTGAGGCTCGACATAGCTGGGAACTTACTCAGCAGGATGTTCTTGTTTGAAGCTAGTGTCTTTTTAATACATTGGTAAGGACGAGGTTGTATGAGTTATTAAACTCTGGGCTTGTTTTGGGGTAGACTCGTGTAGTACTTGTTGTCTCTAGTCATTTCTTGATGCCAGCTTATTTGCTAGGCATGTCTTCCGCTGTATGTAACCATGTTTGGTTTAAATTTTCTTGGTCTAGAACTCGTTGTGAGCTATCTTAGCTCCTCACTCTTGAGTATATATATCATGTTAGTTTGTTTCTAACATGTATTGTTCCTGTTTCCCATTAGTTTCTTGTTTCTTGTTAGTTACGCGCATCAGGTTCGAGGTTCTATTAGGGGATCCCGGGACTTGGGGCGTGTCAATTAGGGTTTGATTATTCTTGATTATCAAACCATAATATTCATTCAAGGGAGATTGAAGAAGGGTTCTAAAAAGCCAAAGTTTTCAAGCCTAAAGGATCTAGCAATCGCGTCAAGAAGGAGTTCTTGAATCCGTTCGATGTGTGGATACCAAGAGAGGGTATTTTTCTTAATACCTAAGATCTTAAAGTTTCATTCCGATCAAACAAGGTTATAATCCTTTTCGTCTGTATTTATTATAAATTATTTGATCATAGCGGATCTTGGCTTTGGTTTTTTTCATGCAAAGTCTTCCGCTGCGCATGTTCCGTTGTAACCCAACAGTGGTATCAGAGCCCCGTTGATGATCAATAATTTTAATATGATCATGCATGTATTATTTTAATTGGATTAATTAATATGCATGATAAAAGATGAAATTATGTGATTAGTGTTTTATATGAGATATAAAATATGCATGCTAGTGGATTATGTGATTATTATATTAATTGGATTTATATGTATAATCGCATGCCTATGATTATCAATTTTAATTGGATTATGCTTATTGATGATCTTGACCTAATTTATATGTGGCATAAACTTGTTGTTGATTATATAGATTAGATTAGTTTAAATTCGTAATCTGTAATTCATGTCTTTTAATACACACTATGACATGCACTTGTTTCAGAACTTATAAAAATTCATCTGACACTTGTTGACATTGGAAGAGACATTTTTCAATACTACAATACAACATTCACTTTTCAACAATTGGAAAGACAATTGTTAACACTACAACCAACAATCCTTAACACTACCACTAAAAGTGTTTGTTTGAATGTTTATAAGTGCTGGTTTGAATGTTGTATAAGTATTAGTATATTAGAACAGACACTTTTGAATATTAGAACAAGCACATGATAATATTAGAGGTTGCAATTACAAAAAACTCGTTTTTTCATCTCTTAATATAAAACATGTTTTTCATAAGAACGACTCCTAAAAAATATAATATACGTGAATAGAATAAGCATGGCATGCCAATACACGTTCCAAAATGAATTTGATTTCTCAATTTGCAAAATTATTACAACTTCATTATGATTATTTGTTGCATTGAAACCTTCATTTTAAAAATGATTATTACTTATTATTTTTAATCAACAACAAAATTAAATATTTATATACCAATACCAATTTAACTTTAAAATACATTTATGTGTCAATTTTCGATTTGAATAAACTTTTTAAGTAATATGGGTTGCTTGAGGAAAAAAAATGTATACGTTTCATTTTTCATTTGAAGTGAAACGCGTATACCTAAAACTATACACTTATACCCATATCGTAGTATAGTACTCCCTCCCACATTAATTAACACTAGTGGTCAACAGGACATAACTTTGACTAATAATTTAAAATAAATAATGATCCTAATAACATATTGTTATTTGTGATGATTCTTAATACATCATATATCCATATAACATATTGTTGTTTGTGATGATTCTTAATTACTTTTTAGAAAATTAATTGAAAATGGAGTAATAGTTAACTGAAATTTGGATGAGTGTAATGAAAGTATGAATACTAGAGATAGAAAAAAGAAAAAAAGAAAAAAAGTAGAGCGAAATAAGGTAGAAATAAAATGGGAAGATGAAGGTGATATTTATAGTTAGTAAAATAGTAAATATATATATATAATATATATATATATATATATATATATTTTCGGTCTCAGTTAGATTTCTAACGGAAATAAACGGCTACTTTGAAAAACCGGCATTTCGAACCAGCGGTTTACGGTTTTCAATTTTCCAAATAATATATGAATTCTAATAACTTTATACTTTACAAAATTAATATTTGTTGTCCGCTTGTCAAAAATGTATATTTATTTTAAAAATTCAAACTATAACCAATTAATATAACTAATTAACATTTTTAATGCGCCCCATATTTTTATCATATTCGGTCTTACTTCATTTACTTTTGAGGTAGACTTAACAATTATAGGTCTTAATAAATATGCATAAAATTGTAATAATTTTTTTAAAATAAATTGAAATCCGTCGCTAATCCGTCGTTATTCCGTCGTTATTCTTAAATACTTTTTAGAAAACTAATTGAAATGGAGTAATGCTTAGTTTGAAAAATGTATACTATTTTCTTAAAAATAAATAAATTATGACCAATTAATATAATTAATTAACATTTTAAGTGCGCCCCATATTTTTATCATATTTGGCCTTACTTCATTTACGTTTGAGTTAGACTTAACAATTAGAGCTATTAATAATCATGCATTAAATTGTGTTTATTTTTTTAAAAAATAAAAAATAAAAATCCGTCGCTAATCCGTTGTTATTCCGTCGCTAGATTATAAAGATTTTTTTATTATTTGTATAGCGACGGAAAACATCCGTCGTTAAGAAATAAATGAATAATTATACAAATCTGTCGCTATTCCGTCGCTAAATATAAAAGAAAAAATATCAATTTTTATTTATTTATATAGCGACGGAAAACATCCGTCGTT
Organism: Campanula takesimana; assembly: GCA_026119855.1. Classification (NCBI taxonomy): domain Eukaryota; kingdom Viridiplantae; phylum Streptophyta; class Magnoliopsida; order Asterales; family Campanulaceae; genus Campanula; species Campanula takesimana. Next base: position 1,720,917 of record JAOWBW010000169.1, on the reverse strand, counting down.
AAGAAATAAATGAATAATTTCACAAATCCGTGACTATTCTGTCGCTAAATATAAAAGAAAAAATATCAAATTATTTTTTATTTATATAGCGACGGAAATTGGCCGTCGCTAAAGTTCCCAAAATAAATTTTTATATCCGTCGTTAATCCGTCGGTAGGTTGTCGGAAAAAATGCGCGCACTTTTTTGGCGCCTTTATTATGACGGATTAGTGTCGGAAAACAGTCTGTCGCTAAATCCGTCGTTAAAACGGTCGGTAATGTGGTCGTTGACAGCTTATTGCGTATTTGTCGCTATTCCATCGCTATTCCATCATTTTTAGCGACGGAATAGCATCCGTCGCTAAAATCCGTCGGTATTTGACAGCTTTCTTGTAGTGGTATACTGACTAGTCTGACTATAAGCTTTTTTTTAGTGGGCAACCGTGTATATTACATTCATTTATTAATTTAAAATTGCTTAGAAAATAACAAACTACTACTACAAATAAAGCGAGATTCCAGGTAGTGGGTTCGTAGTGTGTCCATGATCTTATCTTAGTGCCAAAATGTGATTCGAATTTTGCTTAAAGCCATTCTCTTCTTTCTTTTTTTTTTTTGGAAGGAAAGAAAGCTATCCTTTTTACGGATATATTTATATACACAGCCCCTTATTTCCACAGCCCCATTAAATTACCAAAGTACCCCTATATATATATATTTTTTTTTTTTTCAATTTCACTCTCCCTCACGTTCGCTCCCTAACCCCCTCTCTCTCTCTCGGTTTGAAACGACGAAAACGAACAGTCTCTCTCTAACGTCTCTCTCACCGTCGTCGCTCACCGTCGCCGTCGTCTTTCTCTCGCTCGCTCTGTTCTTCTCTCTCACCTCTCTCTCTCACAGTAAAAAAAAAAAAAAACTTTCGAAATTGAAATGGTGAAACCTAAAATACCCAAGACCGCCGCCGGGACCGCCGCCGCCACAACCGCCGCCCACATCGCCGCCGGGACTAGCTCGTCTACAGCGCCTGTGAAAAAGGTAAGCAATTTTTAACCTTATTTTACATTTCTATATTCCCAATTAAACATAATTTGAAAAATGTAAAATTGAAATTGGTGTGTCTCGTGTAACACCACTCGAGATGCATCTCGGGTGTGTTTACACGAGACAAGTCTCGTATAAACCCACTCGAGATGCATCTCGAGTGGTGTTACACGAGATGTGATCCTTCTGAATATCAGCATTGTGAATTATCAGTCAGCATTGTGTTCATTTATTTAATCTACTGTAACTGTCGCTAATGTATTGTCTCTTATTTGTGTTTTTTTGTAGGCACGTGATCCTATGACCGTTTCAGCTAGAAAGAGGAAGGCTGAAGAGCGTTTGGAGAGAGGAGAAAACCGGAGCAAGGCTCGGAATGACGAGGATGCCACAGCTGATGATGAGCAGGAGGAGAGGGAGGAGGAGGCGGCAGCAGCTGATGATGTTCAGGAGGAAGAGGCGGCAGTCGATGGGGATAGTGAGGAGGAGGAGGAGGATAGTGATGATGGGGAGGAGGAGAGTGATAGTGATGATGGGGAGGAGGAGAGTGATAGTGATGATAGGGAGGAGGATGGGGAGGGGCAGGAGGGGGGGGGGGGCAGGATGATGATGAGGAGGAGGAGGAGGTGGAGGTGGGGTGCAGGAGGAGGAGGAGGATGAGGATGATGATGTAGTAGAGCCGCCTAGACCTCTGAGACACGGGAGGAGGCGGGGTCAGGATGCGCCACCATCATGGCAGCTTCAGAGGGACCCCGGTGGTGGGCCAGAGGATGTTTCACTGATGTACGGGTTCGGTGACCACCGAGCCAGACAGATTTGGGGTGACTCTACTACTGAGGGATTGGTGACTTTCCATACGAGACTCACGCATCTTGCACAGTAAGCTTAGCATTAATGTGAAATGTTTTAAATATTGAAGTTATTTATACCACACACTCTAAATATTCCATTAATTATCATCCTATGCTGCTTTTCTTGAGTACTGATAATATTTTTTGTTTCGAATGAACAGGTTCAAGCGTGATGAGCAGCCGGTTGCTGATAGAGCCTGCCTGGCCCTCGTAGATGCATCTGGCCTCCAGCATCTGCATGATTCCGTCATTCATAGGCCTAACCATGCCCTCCTAACGGCATTTTTGGAACGGTGGTCTCCTGAGACTAACTCGTTCCACGTGCCGTGGGGGGAGATGACGATTACTTTAGATGACAGTTTTCATATCCTGGGTATGTTTTTATAACATCGCTTCGATACTCCATTCACAATTATATAACTGTCTACATATATTATATGAACTGTCTACATTCATCTCTTATACTAAAATGTGTTATTGCATCTTCAATTTACAGGTATCAGGATTGATGGTGGAGTTGTTCGCTATACGGATCCAGCGCCTGACGTATCTGGCATCTCTAGACACCTCCAGTTGAGCGGCACTGGTTATTTATTGAGGGATGTCAGGTGTCTATTTACTCAGCGTAGAGGCGGCATGACAGATGCCCATCGTGCGTCCGCGTATATCCTGCACCTATTGGGTTGCACGATGTTCGTGGACAAGAGCGGGGATAAGGTGCCCGCAGCCTACCTGCCCCTGTTCATGGATCTAGCCAGCCTCCCCACTCTTTCCTGGGGATCAGCCACTTTGGCATATATGTACCGAGAGTTAGGGAAGGCGTCCAGATCCGGATGCAAGCAGATGGGCAGTTGTGCGGCTCTCCTAGAGGTACATCTTACTCTATTCACTATCTTTTTACTGTCTACTCCCCCCTGTTATTAAATGTTGCATTTGAGTAGTATTTAATACTTTTTTACATACATCTCAGGCCTGGATATACGAGTACTTTCCGAGTTTTCGGCGAGTTACTGACCCCCATTGGCAGCAGGGGCAGCCAAGAGCCCGTAGATGGTCTCGTGATGATTCGGCTGGGAGGACGTTCGATCATCTTGTGCAGTATCGCCGCATTCTTGACAGGATGGGGGCTGACAGTGTGAGTTATTCATATTAAAACTATTATACGTTTTTGTGTCGTTCTTTCCGATATTCTGTTGACTTTGCCTAACAATGTCTACTCACAGGTTATTTGGACTCCTTATGGGACCGGGTCGGACGCGATACTGCCTGTTTCATACTACAGGGGTGTTATACGCTTTTGTGACATCACAGAGGTGTATATGCCTGATCGTGTGACTAGGCAGTTCGGGTACCAGCAGAGGATCCCCAGACTGCCCCCCATGGCGACCGAGTTATGCGTTTTGGCAAAGGGTCAGAAGGGGTACCAGAAGCGTTACGGTGACGGAGATCAGGTTTGGCAGGAGTGGGTGGCTTTTGGCATGGCGGAGTTTAGGGCCGATGTCCGTTGGGGGCCACTATTTACTGGAGATCATCCCGTGGCTGTTCCCTTCGTGACTCCAGATTATATGTCTTGGTTTAGGGCTAGGAGTCATGTTCGGATAGCTAATCCGATACACGATCCACCCGGTGACATTCCACCTCCCCCACCTGATGTTCCACCGCAGCCTTCTGTCGCAGGGATTGCGGAGTTGCGAGCTATCATACTTCCATTTTTGTCGGATCCCAGTGCCCCCGAGCACTGGCTAGTTGGTCTTAGACGGGCCGGTGAGATTTTAGGACTTCCACCGCAGCCTTAGGATTTTATTTTATTTTTGCTTTTCATTGTATTGTAATGGACACATTTTATTCTAGTTTTTATTGACACCTCTACTAGTTTGTTAATATGATGGTATTTTTATTTTAGTTATCGTTTTAAATCCCCCTCCCGATTCAATAGTTTATTCTAGTGTTTCGTAAAACCCCCCTCCCCCCCGATTCAATAGTTTATTCTAGTGTTTCGTAAACCCCCCCCCCCCCCCCGAGGACATGATGTTTTGCTGTTGTTGTTGCTGTTGTGTTGTAGTTGCTGGTGTTGAGACTACTGATGTATCTCGTGTAAACCCACACGAGATGTGTCTCGTGTGGGTTTACACGAGATGCATCTTGTGTGTGTTTACACGAAACAAGTCTCGTATAAACCCACTCGAGATGCATCTCGAGTGGTGTTACACGAGATGTCATCTCGTGTAAACCCTAAAAACCCTAATAATGTCACAAATTTCTAACTCAATTTCCATTTGGATTTTGAGGAAAGTGATACTAATGAAAAACACTTTAAATGTCATTTAGAGCCTAGAAAAAAAATAAAAATAAAATAAACTAGGTGGTCGTATACCATTTTCACAACATCGGGACATTTTCCTTAAAACCCTAAAAACCCTAATAATGTCACAAATTTCTAACTCAATTTCCGTTTGGATTTTGAGGAAAGTGATACTAATGAAAAACACTTTAAATGTCATTTAGAGCCTAGAAAAAAATAAAAAAAATAAACTAGGTGGTCGTATACCATTTTCACAACATCGGGACATTTTCCTTAAAACCCTAAAAACCCTAATAATGTCACAAATTTCTAACTCAATTTCCGTTTGGATTTTGAGGAAAGTGATACTAATGAAAAACACTTTAAATGTCATTTAGAGCCTAGAAAAAAAAATAAAAAAAATAAACTACGTGGTCGTATACCATTTTCACAACATCGGGACATTTTCCTTAAAACCCTAAAAACCCTAATAATGTCACAAATTTCTAACTCAATTTCCGTTTGGATTTTGAGGAAAGTGATACTAATGAAAAACAATTTAAATGTCATAACATGGATTACTCACATAATAACATGGATTCCTCACATAATTCTCCACAAAATTCTTATGATTGTATTGACCTTGATATGATAGATTTTCTCGTTGATGAAGAAGAAGAAATCTTACAAAATATTCCTCCACATCAACATTCTCCAAGTTTCAATGATCCTAGCTTCGATGAAGTAAGTTTTTAATGTTTTTTTGTGTATTGTGATCAAAATCAAAATAAAAATCCCATCTTGTTTTAAAAATCCCATCTTGAATTAAATCACATGATATTTATTTATACAATCTTCAAATACACATGACAACAACAATGAAATATCAGATCAAATTCCAGTTTTCAATTTTTTTTTCAATCTGTACAGGGAGTATCTCGTGTAAGTCTACACGAGTTTCATCTCGTGTATACATACACGAGATGAAACTCGTGTAGACTTACACGAGATAGATGTATGCTGGTGTGAATACGTGTGTTTGAATTTGGGATATTCATAGTAACATTAAAATATGAGAGTCGCCACGCCGTTTTAATTAAAGCCAAAACATTGAGAAAAAGCATGTTTAATGGGTTCGGGGGTCAAATTACAACAAGAGAAGAATATTGGACGTTATCACTCCTATTGCCCGAATGATCGGTCTTTCTATCATGATGAATGTGTTAGTAGTGTGTTAGTGTTTGAGACCGGATCCGAAGATTGCCTACGTTCCTCTCAATGTGAGAAGCTCAGGTCAGCGTAGTTCGAGAAGAATTTAGAATAGGCAGAAGAATCGGGATCATGCATAATGATGGGGGAAATTACCTAAAGATTAGGGTTTAGAAGTAGTTCCTAGATCATCCTCGGGTTGATGAACCCTAGATCATCATCAGCTATGAAATAACATGTAAACATGAAGATCACAACCCTAAATATAGCATAAATATGGTTTTAATCTATGAACACGAAGAACATGCGAAGCATATGAAGAAACTATGAATAAACATGCAAGAACATGAATATTAAAGATCTACATTAGAAATAATGCAAGAACGTGAAGAAATAAGTTAGAAAACTTACCTATGTTGGCAAGAAATAAACCTTGATCTTCTTGGAGGTTTGAATGCTAATTAGAGAGCAAAATTGTGTTTAAGAACTCTCAAATTCGGATTTTAGAACTCTCAAAATCGGACCCTTAAACCAATAGCCTGGAGTGGTTTATATAGTAAACTGATGGGAGGATCTGATGGTCCAGATCATCCGGCGCAAGGTTGGCCGCCTGGCCATTGTTGATGCCGGTGACAATAGTGGCCGCGTGGCCAAGATCAACGCGGAGCAATGTTGGCCGCGTGGCCAAGGTTGCCGGCTGACTTGATTTTCAAGCTAGGGTTTCACTGTTGCTTTATGGTAACCCTAAGTTGCCTATTTTGATGGATTTTGTCATAAATGAGATATTTTGGGAATCCAGGACAAGTCTTTGCAAGGTTTTTAATTCCTATAAAGTCCTTGTATATTTGGGAAAGTCCTAATAAACTCATTTTCAGATCGGGTACTAACAGTAGCCCCTCGGCGACGCTTCTTGCAAGGCAATGTGGGGTCGACGATAAAAGAAGGATCCGTCTGAAACATGAGTTTGAAAACAGATGAAAGGTAAGGGAACGGCTGAACCTTGACAGGCGACCTACGTATACACGGGGGAATCAAGCCAAACGTAGTTCAAATCTGATGAAAATTGGGAATGACTGTCCTCTGATGGGGAGCAACGTCTTCTGCTGGGGAAAATGCACCTGCTGGGGATGAGAGATAACCGCGTCGGTCGGGTGGCTGGACCTTTTCAGGTTTCCTACGTATCCTCCGAGGAATCAAGCCGGTCGTAGTTCAGAGATCTACTGGGGATAAAATGAGATATCGGACTCCTGCTAGGGATAATAAACCTACGGGCACTATCCTGTATGAAGAACGAACATTCGTAAGCAATGAAGTCATTTGGGAAAATTAAAGACTACGTTGTCTAAATAATCCCAAGATGGAATGGTAAACGCAATCAGGATCGCCAGGGTTCCTGCCGATTGCGCTAAAGTAATAGATGTCGGATCTCTCGCGAACAGAAAATGCCGAGGCTTCTGCCAACCGCGATCAATCTAGGATGCGTATGTCATAGAGGCGCCGAAGTCTCTACGATCATGCAAATCCTAATAAATGCTGGATCTCTCGCAAATAGAAACGCCGAGGCTTCTGCCAATTACGATTGATCTAGGATGGTATGTCATAGAGGCGCCGAAGTCTCTACAACCATACGAATCCTAAGCAAATATTGGGGAAAGAAGGTAAGGGTGACAATGGTGCGAGACATATAGACGGCGGGGTCTAAATAATCCCAAGATGGTAAAATGGTAATAGCCGGAGCTTATGCGATATAAAGATAGACGGGCCTCTGTCAATCGCAATTTATAAAATAACAAGTGCTGGATATTACGCAATATAGAGGTAGACGGGCCTCTGCAAATTGCAACAGAACGTACGCGAAGTAGAGACAACTCTCGGTCATCGCGATAATATAACAAAGCAATAACAAATGTACGTGCAGTAGGGATAACTCCTAGTCACCACGATAGTTTTTATAGAGATGAAACATTCATGCAGTAGGGATAACTCCCGGTCACCACGATAGTTTTTAAAGAGGCGAAACAGTCGTGCAGTAGGGATAACTCCCGGTCACCACGATAGTTTTTGAAGAGATGAAACATTCGTGCAGTAGGGATAACTCCCGGTCACCACGATAGTTTTTAAAGAGACGAAACATTCGTGCAGTAGGGATAACTCCCGGTCACCACGATAGTTTTTAAAGAGACGAAACATTCGTGCAGTAGGGATAACTCCCGGTCACCACGATAGTTTTTAAAGAGATGAAACATTCGTGCAGTAGGGATAACTCCCGGTCACCACGATAGTTTTTAAAGAGACGAAACATTCGTGCAGTAGGGATAACTCCCGGTCACCACGATAGTTTTTAAAGAGACGAAACATTCGTGCAGTAGGGATAACTCCCGGTCACCACGATAGTTTTTAAAGAGATGAAACATTCGTGCAGTAGGGATAACTCCCGGTCACCACGATAGTTTTTAACGATAGTTTTTAAAGAGATGAAACATTCGTGCAGTAGGGATAATTCCCGGTCACCACGATAGTTTTTAAAGGGGTGAAACATTCGTGCAGTAGGGATAATTCCCGGTCACCACGATAGTTTTTAAAGAGATGAAACATTCGTGCAGTAGGGATAACTCCCGGTCACCACGATAGTTTTTAAAGGGATGAAACATTCGTGCAGTAGGGATAACTCCCGGTCACCACGATAGTTTTTTAAACAAAGGATAATTTAGAGATTTTTTTAGGCTTTTTAAAACCAAATGATGTTCTAAAGGACAATAGACCCTTGCAGAGTCATAAAGCTGGCGAACTTATCATGAGTCGCGAAGATGACGGATTGTTATGAAGTTGCAAAAGGGATGAACTCTCATGGAGTCACAAAGGTGATAGACTCTTGGGGAGTCACAAAGGTGAGGGACTCTCGGGGAGTCATAAAGGTGATAGACTCTCGGGGAGTCACAAAGGACTCTTTGGTGAGTCACAAGGGCAAAGGACCTTTAGGGAAACGCGAAGGAGATGGACTCTCGGGGAGTTGCTAATATGGGAAACATGATCTGGGTTCCGCTTATCCTAATTTAGGAGGGAATGAGGCTACGAGCCATTGAGACCAAGGTGTTAGGTAAGGGACATTTTTCTTGGTTGCCTAGAGGTAGGACCTAAGGCTTTTTAAGGAAGGGGAATAAGGAAGATGGTGATCTCCTAATCTTGAGATAGGGATGCCAAAGATGTCACGGCTTCTTGGGCTTTAGATTATATCTTGGAGATAATGTGGGTTACCTAGGCTTACGGGCTAGGGTTTGGAGAGAATGCGACTGCCTAGGCTCGAGGCTAGGGTTCGGAGAGAATATGGAAAGGCTATTGTATCCTAGGCATAAGACTAGCGGGGAATTGAGATTATAAGTTTCCTAGGTTTCGAGATTAGGGTTTGGAGAGGTTGAGGTTTGGGAACTTCCTAGGTGTTAGGGTTTCGAATAAGGGTTTGGAAACTGGTGTTTAAGGACAATGACTCTCCTAGGTTTGGGACTAGGGTTTAGAAATATCCTAGGCTTCGAGGCTAGGGCTTGGAGTTGTGGTAGGTTCAGAGGTTGCAAAGGCGTTGGCTTTAGACCCAAGGCTGGGAGTTGAAAGGGTTGTGACTTCCTAGGCTTGAGACCATGGACCGTTGGGAAGAGGGATTGATTTTGTGGAAGGTCCACTAAGATTGATGTTAGGGTTCACCATTTTCCGGGATTGGTGACTATGGCTTGGAAAGGTTCATAGTAACCTAGGCTTTAGGCTAGGTTTTAAGGCTAAGGACTGTAAACTTCCTACGTTTTGAGACTAAGGTGAAGGAGTTTCCTAGGTATAGAACTGGGGTTTGAAGGGAATGTTGAATCCTAGGCTTGATGATAGAGTTTAAAGAGGATAATTTCTACCTAGCCTTGAGGCTAGGGTTTTAGAAAGAGTGCGACTACTTAGGCTCGAGGCTGGGGTTTAGAGCGAATGCGACTACCTAGGCTCGAGGCTAGGGTTTAGAAAGAGTGCGACTACCTAAGCTTGAGGATAGGATTTGGAGCGAATGCGACTACCTAGGCTCGAGGCTAGGGTTTAGAGCGAATGCAGCTTCCTAGGCTTGAGGCTAGGGTTGATTGAGTTTTGGACATGGCATCATATCCTAGGTTTTGGACTAGGGTTCAATAAAACGGAGAATTGAGATTGTAAATTTCCTAGGTTTCGAGACTAGGGTTTCGGGAATTTGGAAATGATGTTGCATATGGGGCTTTGGAAATTCCCTAGAATTTGGGCTAGGGTTAAAGGGGATGTTGTGGTTTCCTAGGCTTAAGGCTAGGGTTTAGAGAGGATATGTGACTACCTAGGCTCACGGCTAGGGTTTAGAGCAAATGCGGCTTCCTAGGCTTGAGGCTAGGGTTTGGGGAGTACGCGACTTCCTAGGTTTGAGGCTAGGGTTTGGAAACAATATCGACTACCTAGGCTCGAGGCTAGAGTTTGGAGGGAATGTGACTACCTAGGCTCGAGGGTAGGGTTTAGGAAGGATGTGGCTACCTAGGATCGAGGCTAGGGTTTAAGAAGGATGTAACTTCCTAGGCTTTAGGCTAGGGTTTGGAAGGATGTAATTACCTAGGCTTGGGGCCAGGGTTTGGAGAGAATGCGATTACCTAGGCTTGAGGCTAGGGTCTGTAGAGGATGTGGCCACCTAGGCTTGAGGCTGGGTTGAGAGAATGTGATTACCTAGGTTTAAGGCTAGGCTTCGGATAGAAGGTGACCTCCTAGGCTTGAGGCTAGGGTTTAGAGAGAAGGCGATTACCTAGGTTTGGGACTAGGGTTTAGAGGGAATACGATTACCTAGGTTTAAGGCTAGGCTTTGAATAGAAGGTGACTACCTAGGCTTGAGGCTAGGGTTTGTAGAGGATGAAGCAACCTAGGCTTGAGGATGGGGTTGAGAGAATGTGACTATTTAGGCTTAAGGCTAGGCTTTGGATAGAAGGTGACTACCTAGGCTTGAGGCTAGGGTTTAGAGAGAAGGCGATTACCTAGGTTTGGGACTAGGGTTTAGAGGGAATACGATTACCTAGGTTTAAGGATAGGGTTTGGAGACCGAAAGCATTTGAAGGTTTGTCTTGGTTTAGACCGGGCAAGTTTGAGGTCTAAGAGTGTTGCGGTTTGGGGCAGGTGAGCTTGATACCTCATGGCTGGATAGGCTCGATAGGTTAGACCTAGGCTAGAGTGCTAGGGTTTAGCTAGGGTAAGACTTAGACATGTGTTAAGGAGACCGGGGCCTAATGGAATGGTAGGCGTGGGATCTAGGAGATCGAAGGCTAGGCAGGGTAGCGTTGGGACAAAAGGCTTTCAAGCGGGTAAGTCTTTTGTCCTAGAGAAACCGCGTTATGGGTTAGGACCAAGCAGGTTTGAGGTCGGCCAAGGAGCAACGGATTGGGATTGGATGATCCTAGTACCTAATACGCATGTCGGTCTTGGATCGTAGAGTGTTTGAAAGTTTAGGCTAGGTGCGAACCATAGGTGCGAGAAATGGTTTTGGATATATGACCATGTTGGCGCTTTAGGTAAAGGGATTGAGTGTCCAAGACTTTGCTTGAGTACAATAGGTACCTAAGTTGGATTGGGTATGATTAGGTCCAAAGTTTGTCTCAGAGGTCATTGCGCGTGACCAAGCTCGTTCGGCGATTGCGAAGGTGGGTTTGGTATGGGACCAAAGGTGTTAAGCGCACGATTTTTGACCGGACGGGTTTTGATATCTTTATGGCATATCACGGCACGCGGGAGGTCTTATGCGTTCGAGCACGTTTGAGGTTTGGACTCGTGGGGAAGAAAGGTTTGAGATCCATGGAGTTCAAGGGTGGACCTTGTAGGTGGTGAGGTTTGGACTCGGCTCGGATTAAGTAGGTTAGAGACCTAAGGGGTTGAAGGTCAGACTAGGAAGTCTTTTGAAGCTAAGGAGTGACACTAGGTTTAAGAGTGGCAGGGCCATGGTTTGGGTATGACGGTATACGTAGATGGCATTGTTTTGGTTGGACCGAGCAGGCTTGGGAACTAAAGAGTTTTGAGGGTCGACATCTAAGGTTATAGACCTAGAGGGTAGACATTTTTGTGATCTAAAGGGTTTAGGAGTTGAGACCTAAAGTGTGGATCGGATATGCTAGAGACCTACAAGGTAGGCGCTTGGTAGACTAGAATGGACTTGGGATCTAAAGGATCGTTCAATAGGTTAGACTGGGTAGGCCTAAGAGGTTGGACCTAAGAGGATAAGGGAGACATGGTCTGGACAAGGTAAGGATGAATATATATTGGTAGGTTTGGGATCTAAGAGATCGGTAGACTCGAGACTAGTAGGTTCGGGACCTAATGGGTCATTCTAAGGATTTGGATTCGGTAGACTGGCTTAAGGCTTTAGGAGTCCCGCTACTAACTTATGGAGGGTCGAGCTAAGGGGTTATGGTGTAACCTATGTAAGACTGACCGGGTAGGTGCGGGACCTAAGGTTTTGAATCAAGTCAGATTGGGACGTAAGGGTATCCTATTGTGTAGGAAATAGGGTGAAGGACCGAGTCGGTTCAAGAATCACAAAGATGGGTCTCAGAGTGGACCGAGGAGGTTTATACAAATTTTGTGGAGACCGAGAGTGCGGGTTTATAAACAAAGTGTCGTGGAAGAGAAAACTTTTGAAAGTGTTATGACTTTATAAAGATGCTTTATAATTAATTACGATTCTAACCAATTCAAAAAGTTCGTCATGTGCCGAGCTCGGCGATGAGGGATGCCCTTCCTTGTTGAAGCTCCAGTGTTCTCCGAGAAAGCGCATAGTCGACCCATTTTGTTGGGGACGCTCTAGTTTGATGAGCGGGTATCCTCCCTCCTTTGAGGAATCCTACGTCGAGCTTGATGATGAGGAGTCCTCTTCTTCTAAGTATGTGCTCGATGAAGCCCCGGCATTCTTTGAGAAACCTTATGGTCGGTCCTTTATTGTTAGGGAAGCCCCAGTTGCGTAGAGCGGGGTATCCTACCTCTTTTAAGACGCACCCTTTTTTTCTGCCTAGACCGCCCTTGCGGGTTTTCAATCTAGCGGGCATCTCTTTTGCGTCAATTTTTTTTTTTTTTTTGTTTTTTTTTTTAAGAAATCATTCAGTCGACTCCAAAAGAAAAAGAATTGTATGAAAACTTGCAGGGGCATTTTGGGGAGAGTAAGAGAGAGAGATAGTACTCACATTTTGACTCTTTGGGCAACTGAGTGTATATATGTACAAAAGGGAGGAAACCCCTGCTTGACAGAAAGTAAGTGTTTAGCTCTTTCCTAGATTGTAGAACGGAAGACTTGTCGAGACATTTGAAAATTGTTTTATTCAAGATTCTTATTTGATTGCTCGAGAATGGACCTCGTTGATTAGTTATGCATCTTATTATTATGTTTTAGACAAGTAGTCTCGAAATAATAAATGTTTTGATCAGTTGTGAGTGAAGAAGTCAGGAGTAGAAATATGGGGGAAGAGAGAAGAGAAGGAAAATTGGCTACGAGGTGGGTTGTGTATATTTTGGACCGAACCGGGAGGTTGCCTACGTTCTCCTCAAGGTGAGGAGCTCAGGTCCGCGTAGTTCGGGGGAGGCCCGGATGATGATGAAGTTGGGGTTTGAGTATGAGGTTCATTTATCACGATAGGTTACTCCGTTGTAGCTTGTTGCTTTGGATTGCTTCATTGCAGCTCATTGCGGTGGATTGCTCCATTGTAGTTGTCATGGCTGCTGCTACCGCGTTAATCTTCTTTGTAGGGAAAGAAAGAAAAATAGAACATTTGAAGTGAAAATAAAATGGGACTTTTACTTTTCCATGGTGATAGCCCCTTCTATTTTTCTTTTTCTTTTTTATTTTATCTCTTTGTGCACACCCTCTTTTTTTTTTTTGCCTAGGCCGCCCTTTCGGGTTTTCAACCTAGCGGGCTTCTTTTTGTGCAATGCTCTAACTTTTGCCTAGGTCGCCCTTTTGGGTTTCAACCTAGAGAGCCATATATATATATATATATTTTTTTTATATTTGTACATGAAACATTGGGCGAGACAAGCCCCTAGTTTGCTTTTGCCTCTCTCGATTGCGAGGTAGCTTCCTTATAGTTCAAGCGGCCTTTTGCGGGCGGCGGGCATCCTAGCCCCTTGATTTTCACCGGTAGAGCTCCATTGGATTGTCACGTGCACCAATGAATGACTTCGTGCACTTGTCTTATATTTGCGATGGAATACGGACAGCCCCAGTGTAACGGCATGTAGTACTCATGATGGGAACAAACCAATCCTTTAAATTGTGGCAGCATGGATGTCTATTTGATGATGAGCAACCGCAGTCCATTTCTTTGTTATGACCTCATAAAAAGGGGTCTAATGGTGGGATGAGAGGCGTATGAGGATAGTGTATGGGAGAAGGTGTATATAGAGAGTGTACATGAAGTGTGTACAAAGGGTGAGTGTATAGAGAGAGTGTATGGGGGTAGAATGTAGAGAGAATAGAAAGTGATTCGTTCATCCCAATTGATCGAAGCATTTGTTGTTTTGAGATTAATCGTTTACTTAGTTACGTGAATGGTTCGTGGGTCCATTTATCTTTTAATGAGTCGTCATTAATGAGTAAGATTAAGATTAATTCATCATATAAAGATATAACAATCAAGCGAAAATGGTGAATAAGACAATTTTCATGAAATTGATATATGCAAGCTTATGTCTCAAGTCTAGAGAGAAAACAAAAGAAATAAAGACCTCTTTATTGGAACTAAAAGATTTAAACTGACTAGTCCGGGGTGGACTTTTAGTTAAAGAAACAAAAATCGTCCAAGGTGGACTTTTGACTAAGGACACTCTAGAACCTACGAAGACTGAATGACCCTTTTCTTTTCTTTTATTTAAAGGAGGTAGCCCCAATTTCCTCTTTTGTCCATGCCCATGTATTCCGTTGGCGGGTGATGGCTCCGCTGTCAATGAGGCTTTGAATCTTTCTCCTCAATTGGACGCAATCTTCGGTGTCATGCCCAATTAACTGGTGGTATTGGCAGTGTTTGGAGGGATCCAAGCATTGCTTCACCCTACTTGGTTCATAGTTGATCAAAGGAGACAACTTGCCGGCTTGAACTAGACTTTTGAAGAGTTTGCCCAAGTCGTCGAATTCGCGCTCGTCCTTCCTTTCACGAACTGTCTTTGAGGGTGATTTAGGTACCGGCACCCCTTGTTGATGAGTAGTCATAGGAGGCATCCCGACGGGGACAGTCTGTGGCGGCCCGTACATTTGAGGAGCGTACGGGTGTTGACATTGAGCAAGAGGGAGAACTCGACTGAGGTAATCATAAACGCCACGAATGTCAGACAAATGGCGCCTCTCGATATCTCTTAGGGTCTTATGCATCTCCTTCTGAAAGTGTGTTGCTTGCTCGTTGAGAATGGCCTTAAAGTGGATTGCTTGTTCATTGAGGATGGCTTCGAAATGGGATGCTTGCTTATTGAGAGCAGTACCGGTGTAGAGGATTGTCTCGGGATCTTGGGTAGCAGCTTCAGTTGCAACTCCGATGTTCCTTGCAGCCGACATGATGCAGAACTCTATGTCATGAAAGAATTAGATTCGTATTTAATGATAAGGCATCGTTATAAAAATCATTTTTTGGAAAAGAGTCGGTCTCCACATTTTTGAAATGCATTTTGGTGAAAAATTGAAAGTTTGACCGGGCCGAAGTTGCCTACGTTCCCTTTATCATGAGGGAGAGGTCCCACACAATAAGAGGCTCAGGTCGCCGTAGTTCGAATCAAGTTAGACTTTTAAAAAGAGGTGAGAGATGACCATAGGGGTCAAAAAGAGGGAGATGACTCGGTCCTTGGTCAAGCATGGGTGAGGAAGACCTATAGGAGTTGGTTTTGATTGAGTCGGGCATGGTTTGACCTAAGGTTTGACCTAAATTTGACCTAAGGTTTGAGACAAGAAGTGGTTCAAGCTAGAATGCGACAATAATGGTGGTTTGACCTAGATGGGTGTAGGATAGGTCGACCTGATTGAGAAAAGGTAGGATTGACCTATATGGATCCAAGATAGGTAAGTCGACCTAAGCGGGTCACGGGTTGACCTTGACGGGTCGAAGGTGAAGGGGTAGTTTTAACCTAAGACGGACAAGTTGGACCTAAACGGGTTGACCTAGGTTGGTCTGGACGACGGTGGGTCAAATAATGACCTAGGTGGGTCAAGATGACGGCTCGACCTAAGGGGGTTAGGACCAAAGGTAATTGGGTTCACCTATGGAATCAAAGATTGACCTAAGAGGTCAAAAATGGATAAGGTTGACCTAAGTGGTCAAAGGTTGACCTAAGAGATCGAGGGGTGATAAAGTTGACCTAAGGGGTCCAAGGTTTGACCTATGGGGTCAAAGGCAGATGAGAATGACCTATGGGGTCAAAGGTTGACCTAAGAGGTCAAAGGCGGATGAGGTTGACCTAAGGGGTCGAAGGTTGACCTAAGAGGTCGAGGGGTGACCTAAGAGGTCGAAGGTGATAAGGTTGACCTAGGAGGTCAAGGGTTGACCTAAGAGGTCGGAGGTTGATAAATTTGACCTAGGGGGTCAAGGGTAGACCTAAGAGGTCAAAGGTTGGTAAGGTTGACCTAGGGGGTCAAAGGTTGACTTAAACGGATAAGATTGACCTAGGGGGTCAAAGGTTTGACTTAAACGGATAAGATTGACCTAGGGGTCAAAGGTTGGCCTAAGAGGTCAAAGGGTGGTAAGGTTGACCTAGGCGGTTAAAGGTTGACCTAGGAGGTCAAAGGTAGATAAGGTTGACCTAGGAGGTCAAGGGTTGACCTAAGAGGTCGGAGGCGGATAAAGTTGACCTAGGCGGTCAAGGGTTGACCTAAGAGGTCGAGGGGTGACCTAAGAGGTCGAGGGTGATAAGGTTGACCTAGGAGGTCAAGGGTAGACCTAAGAGGTCAAAGGCGGATAAGGTTGACCTATGGGGTCAAAGGTTGACCTAAGAGGTCGAAGGTTGTCCTAAGGGGGTCAAGAGCGGAGAAAGTTGACCTAGGGGGTCAAAGGTTGACCTAAGAGGTTAAAAGACAAATGAGGTTGACCTAGGGGTCGAAGGTTGACTTAAACGGATAAGATTGACCTAAGGGGTCAAAGGTTGACTTAAGGTGGTCAAGAGCGGAGAAGGTTGACCTAGGGGTCAAAGGTTGACCTAAGGGGGTCAAGAGCGGAGAAAGTTGACCTAGGGGGTCAAAGGTTGACCTAGGAGGTCAAAGGTTCAGAGGGTTGACCTAGGCGGTCAAAGGTTGACCTAGGGGGCCAGAGGTTGAGAAGGTTGACCTAGGAGGTCAAAGGTTGACCTAGGAGGTCAAAGGTCCTAAAGGCGGATAAGGTTGACCTAGGAGGTCAAAAGTTGGTAAGGGTTGACCTAGGGGGTCAAAGGTTGACCTAGGGGGTCAAAGGTAGATAAAGATGACCTAGGCGGTCAAAGGTTAATAAGGTTGACCTAGGGGGTCAAAGGTTGACCTAGGAGGTCAAAGGTTCAGAGGGTTGACCTAGGTGGTCAAAGGTTGACCTAGGGGGTCAAAGGTTGAGAAGGTTGACTTAGGCGGTCAAAGGTTGACCTAAACGGATAAGATTGACCTAAGGGGTCAAAGGTTGACCTAAGGGGGTCAAGAGCGGAGAAGGTTGACCTAGGGGTCAAAGGTTGACCTAAGGGGGTCAAGAGCGGAGAAGGTTGACCTAGGGGGTCAAAGGTTGACCTAGGAGGTCAAAGGTTCAGAGGGTTGACCTAGGCGGTCAAAGGTTGACCTAGGGGGCCAAAGGTTGAGAAGGTTGACCTAGGCGGTCAAAGGTTGACCTAGGAAGTCAAAGGTTGACCTAAGGGGTCAAAGGCGGATAAGGTTGACCTAGGAGGTCAAAAGTTGGTAAGGTTTGACCTAGGGGGTCAAAGGTTGACCTAGGGGGTCAAAGGTAGATAAAGTTGACCTAGGCGGTCAAAGGTTGATAAGGTTGACCTAGGGGGTCGAAGGTGAAGGGTAGACCCAAATGGATCGCAATGATGGCCCAACGGATGAGCGATGGACCTTAGAGGTCGCCTAGATGCAATGCACATTTTATTTTGCGAAAAGTTTTGCATTTATTTACATCCTAAATGGGTGGTCCGAGGAGTGTCCTAATCTCTATGTGTGGGTTGACACGGGTTAGGTTAAAGGTTCCCACCGCTCGCGGAACGTACACGGTGAGTGGAGTAGACGAGTGACTCGAAAAATGTGAGGCAGTAGCGCACAAATTCCTGCACATCGAATACTCCGGGTAGTAGGGACCTGTGCAGTGCTGACACGGACTAGTGGTAGTGTGTGGCAAGAAACTAATTCTTTTTAAGGAGAAAAGAGAGAAGTTTTGAATGTTTGAATGATGCTATGCAATGCAATGCAGGAGAAGGAAAATAATGTATAAGGGAGCATAGCAGAGTTTTGTTTGACCCTAATACTAAGGCGAAAATAACAAAGGTACAAGGATACAAGGTATATACAAAGTACAAGTATCAACAAAGTACAAGTATTAACATTGCGGGGTGCACGGGTGCATGTGTAAACATGGCAAGTATGTGAGGTGCATGTATAAACAGGGCAAGTGTGTGCATGTGTAAACATGGCAAGTATGTGTAGGGTGCATGCGTAATCATGGCAAGTGTGTGAGGTGCATGTGTAAACATGGCAAGTGTGCGTGAGGTGCACGTGTAAACATGGCAAGTGTGTGCATGTGTAAACATGGAAAGTGTGTGTAGGGTGCATGTGTAAACATGGCAGGTGTGTGCATGTGTAAACATGGCAAGTGTGTGCATGTGTAAACATGGCAAGTGTGTGTAGGGTGCATGTGTAAACATGGCAGGTGTGTGTAGGGTGCATGTGTATACATGGCAGGTGTGTACATGTGTAAACATGGCAAGTATGTGCATGTATAAACATGGCAAGTGTGTGCATGTGTAAACATGGCAGGTGTGTGCATGTGTAAACATGGCAAGCATCATGATGCGACGAAAGTTAGACCCACTAAGTTTGAAAAAGTTTCAAAGCAGTCCCCAGCGGAGTCGCCACTGTGAATACGTGTGTTTGAATTTGGGATATTCATAGTAACATTAAAATATGAGAGTCGCCACGCCGTTTTAATTAAAGCCAAAACATTGAGAAAAAGCATGTTTAATGGGTTCGGGGGTCAAATTACAACAAGAGAAGAATATTGGACGTTATCACTCCTATTGCCCGAATGATCGGTCTTTCTATCATGATGAATGTGTTAGTAGTGTGTTAGTGTTTGAGACCGGATCCGAAGATTGCCTACGTTCCTCTCAATGTGAGAAGCTCAGGTCAGCGTAGTTCGAGAAGAATTTAGAATAGGCAGAAGAATCGGGATCATGCATAATGATGGGGGAAATTACCTAAAGATTAGGGTTTAGAAGTAGTTCCTAGATCATCCTCGGGTTGATGAACCCTAGATCATCATCAGCTATGAAATAACATGTAAACATGAAGATCACAACCCTAAATATAGCATAAATATGGTTTTAATCTATGAACACGAAGAACATGCGAAGCATATGAAGAAACTATGAATAAACATGCAAGAACATGAATATTAAAGATCTACATTAGAAATAATGCAAGAACGTGAAGAAATAAGTTAGAAAACTTACCTATGTTGGCAAGAAATAAACCTTGATCTTCTTGGAGGTTTGAATGCTAATTAGAGAGCAAAATTGTGTTTAAGAACTCTCAAATTCGGATTTTAGAACTCTCAAAATCGGACCCTTAAACCAATAGCCTGGAGTGGTTTATATAGTAAACTGATGGGAGGATCTGATGGTCCAGATCATCCGGCGCAAGGTTGGCCGCCTGGCCATTGTTGATGCCGGTGACAATAGTGGCCGCGTGGCCAAGATCAACGCGGAGCAATGTTGGCCGCGTGGCCAAGGTTGCCGGCTGACTTGATTTTCAAGCTAGGGTTTCACTGTTGCTTTATGGTAACCCTAAGTTGCCTATTTTGATGGATTTTGTCATAAATGAGATATTTTGGGAATCCAGGACAAGTCTTTGCAAGGTTTCTAATTCCTATAAAGTCCTTGTATATTTGGGAAAGTCCTAATAAACTCATTTTCAGATCGGGTACTAACAGCTGGGGCTTTGAAACTGACTTTTCATCTCGTATTTTGCAGGGTCCATTCCCGGATACCAGTGATGAATTCACGACATCAGAAATATTTCAAACTCGGGATGCGCTTCTTGCACATGTACGGGAAATAGCGAGGGGTCGAAATATACACCTAGTTATACACAGCTCGAGGAATAGACGTGGAAATAAACTAGCATATGCTTACATCACATGTCATTTTGGTGGACAACACAGGGCCGGAAGATCAAATAACATTAGGAAGACTAGTACAAAGAAACGAGATTGCAATTTTAAACTATACGCCACAGAGAGGGGTGTTGATGGGTCATGGGGTTATGTTGTGAGGAATGGCATACATAATCATGCCTTTCCTTTGTACCCGGAAGGTTTTCCTCTCGGGAAATTGACACTTGGGGAATATGACGCTGTGTGTACCGCAAGTGAATGTTCAGTGCGTCCAAATGACATTGTGGCAATGCTAAAGATGCAGGATAAGAAGAACGTGAGCACTCCGATGCACGTCCGGAATGCCGTGTCAAAATATAGAGAAGGGGAACGACAAGGGAGGAACCCGCTACAACAATTCCTTAAGTTACTCAGTGATAATGAATATACTAGCTACACGAGGGAAGACGCTGAGACTGGCATGATCGAAGACATATTATTCTCTCACCCATTAGCAATGAAGATTCTGAACTGTTTTCCATATGTTGTACAGGGTGACTGCACTCACAACACCAACTGCTACGGACTGTACTACTTGCAGTTTGTAGGTTTTACTTCCACCGGGCATAATTTCACAATAGCGTCTGCGTTCCTCAGGCATCAGAGTACGGGTGATTACGAATGGGCATTGAACAATTTGCACAGTCTGTTTACACCTCCCCGGTTGCCTACAGTTTTTGTCACTGATCGTGAGTTGGGTTTCATCAGCGCTCTCCGTACAGTTTTCCCCACACCGCACACTTCTTGTGTCGGAGGCATATCGAAATGAATGTTAGAAGGAAAGGGTTGGAGCATACAGGTAGCGAGGACTTCGCAGAATCATTCATGAGGACGTTCAATTATGCAATCTCAGCCCTTAACCCCGACGAATGGGACTTACGTTGGGCAGAGCTTCGTGACCGTTTCAGATCTTATCCTGCACTATTGGATTACCTCCGTGAGACATGGCTTAATTTGTACTCTCAGAATATTCTGTCCATGCACACGGATGTGTTAACACACTTCGGGACCCATACCACAAACAGGACTGAGGGTGAGCATAACAGGTTGAAGAAGGCATTGGGGAGTGCTTCTTCTACTTTTGACACACTGTTTAAAAAGGCTCATAAAATCATAGATATCCAGCTAAAAACTATCAAACAGGGTATGAATAGATCAAGGACCAGATATCCAATTGATTTGAGGACCCGCAATCTATATCGCAACATATTCACTAGAGTGTCAACGGTAGCCTTTCGCATTATCAGACAAGAGCATGATCAAATTCAGAAAATCAAGCAGCGTCATAATGAGGGTTATGTAATCACTGAGGCTGCCTGCGGGTGTTACTACAGGTGGACACATGGACTTCCATGTAGTCATGAGATTGCACAGATAGAGGAGTGTCAGGGACGGATTGAGCTGTCCACGATTCATGAGTTTTGGAAGAAGTTGGACATTGAAGTAGACAACCCTTCATCTAAGGAGCCTGAACCGGTAAGGAGACAGTTATTCAAAACGATGGAGCCGGATCATATTTCAAAGCCGAATGAACCCCGGGCCGGAAGTTCCAGAGAACTGTCAGATTGGGAGCATACTAACAAATTTTTTCGAGTCCCCGCTACACCATCCTCGACTGGCAAAGGGTATATATCTTCATTCAATTATGTCTCAAATTTTTTGCTGTTGTATTGTTGCTGTTGTGCTGTTGTGTTGCTGCTACTGTTTAACTGCTGCTGATGTGTCTCGTGTAAGTCCATACGAGACATATCTCGTGTTGTATTACACGAGACTTGTCACGTGTAAAACCACACGAGATATGTCTCGTGTGGACTTACACGAGACACATCAGCAGCAACATCAATTTTTTTTAACACTTTCAAACAACAGTATGAATGCTTCTCACTCTTTTTTCTTTGCCCTATTTCAGGTCTAGATGTGCATTTATTACATCAACCCAAGCGAGTTCGGAGTCCACCCGCAAACGGAAATCACCTTCAGGACCCACACCATCTACCCCTGCTAGTACTCCTACGTCTCATCCACCAGTAGCTCTTTCCGGTCGTGGGAGAGGACGGGGTCGAGGCCGAGGTCGAGGACGAGGACGGGATCAGGGTCAGGGTCGTGGAGAGGGAAATGGACAGCCCAATTATACTAGTTTATACAGCTCCCCGTATGTAGAGTCTTTTCCGCCTTTCATTACCCCGCGTATTGGAGGCATCATAGATGTGGCATCAGATGGACATTGTGGCTATAGATCCGTAGCAGCACAGATATACGGAGATGAGGAGAAGTGGGCTGAAGTGCGCACATAATGTTACAATGAGGTGCTTGCTCGCCAAGACCTTTACGAAAGAGTTCTACCTTGGATATCGGTAAGAGAACTCTTACGTAAGATTGCTTGCTATAGCCGGACGGCGCCCAGTGATTATTGGATGGAGCTCCCAGATCTTGGGCACATCATTGCCACGAGGTATAATGTGGCGTTCATTTCTTACTCGACTAGTGGTGGTATGTTATGCCTTCCAGTGACTGCACCAGTACAACCACCGGTGAACACAGTTGTGGTGGGACAAGTCAATGGAAACCATTTTATAGCGGTATGAAACTTAATTGTCTCATCTATATTAGTTATATTTAGTTGTCTTACTTATATTCATTATATTTCATTGTCTTGTATTTAACTGTTATTACTTTTGCAGCTGCGCATGTTAGGCAATGATTACCCAATACCACCACCACCAAACCTTTATCGGAACCGCTGTGATCCAACCGCAAGCCAACTACTCCTCCCATACCAAGATAGGATAGCAGAGTTCAGTCAACTCTATGAGGAGGATACCGATGCAAGAAGACAAAGAAGATTACATATAGGATAGTATATGTGTAATGGTTTTTGATTTATCCAGTTTGTATGAATGTTTGAATTATATGCTTATCCTTGTTAACACTTTCATTTCGTATACAATTAGGCGATAGTATATGTGTAATGGTCTATTGATGTTTTGTGGAGATGTCCTATTTGAGAATCAAATTTCATTCCAAGTTATGTTTATTGTTGCTTTTGCTGTTGCGGTTGTGGAAAAGCAGGCTCAGATGCCTATGTCGTGTATACTTATACGAGATGAGAGCTTACATCTCGTGTATACATACACGAGATATCATCTCGTGTGTACTTACACGAGATGTATCTCGTGTATATGTACACGAGATGTAAGCTCTCATCTCGTGTAAGTATACACGAGACGTGCAAGGGCAGCGATGGAATTAAATGGGTTGTGTATTTACCGGGCTGTGTATATAGTTTTTGCCCCTTTTTACCTTACAAGTTCTAAAATAAGACCAATAAACAGCGCATCCAATTAGATGCTAAAAATAATATCTTTGTTAATGAATTCAATATTTACAAGCTAATTAAATAGAGTCCAAGACTCCCACTATTCTCGTCAATTACCCTCATCACTCCACTATTCTAGGTAACCAAATAACAACTAGCTAATTATCCTCCTAAACTAGAGCCATCAATTTGGGTTGAGCCCGTCGGGCTAGCCCGGCCCGCCATTGAATAAGGGTGGGTTGGGTCATAAATATACTAACCCAAATACAAGTGGGCCATTTTGGGCTAGCCCATTTGGGTCGCGGGCCAAACGGGTTTGGGCCGGGCCGGGCCAACCCACTTTTTTTTCTCTCGCTTAGTTACACTTATCGTCTTCAGCTAACCCAAATACTAGGTTTTCGGTTTTCAATTTCTATCGCCTTTCTCTCTCTCTCTATCTATTCGACCTTTCTCTCTCAACCGGCGCCGTTACGGCGCTACCCTTCGCCACCATCGGCATTGTCTTCAATCTACTAAAAGCTTGAAGCCTTGAATTCCATAGTGCCAACACTATCATCGTCAATTTGGCACATTCTCTCCTTCATCCATACGAATCCGACCGTATCCGTCCTCTTCTCTACCCTTCCGTCCATCGCCTTCTTTTCTGGTAAGTCCACTGACTTCGATCTATTAATTTTCATCATCCTCTTCAATCTTCAAGCCTTGAATTTTCACTTTTGGATAAATTTTCACTTTTCTGTTCTTCCCTTCCATACCCTCTATTAATTTTCACTTTTCTATCTTGTACTTGTACTAAAGCTTGAAGCCTTGAATTCCATAGTGCCATTATTGCTCTGTTTGATTTTACTTTTGGATAAATTTTAGTAGATTACAATTTTAATCATTTTTTCTTTTGCTTTGTTCATTTCAGAAATGACATCTAGCTCGGTTAATCGAAGTATCAATGTTGATGACAATGAAGCTGAGGACATAGAAATCACTGAAGCTGCCCAAACTAGTGAGCAACCTAAGGTTGAGTCGGGTAAAAGAGGTAAAGAATATTATGAGGTATGGAATTATTTTAAGAAACACTTTGATAACCCAGATAAAATTGCAAGGGCCAAATGTATAGCGTGTGGCCAAGAGTATAAGTGTGGTGGGAAATGACATGGGACTTCACATTTGGAGCATCATCTTCCAATATGTCCCAAGATTAAGTACAATGATTTAGGTCAAATGGTTATTAATTATGAGGGAAAGATTAAAACCACAAAACTTGACCAAAAGATTGCACGTGACCTATTAGCAAGGCAATAATTAAGCATGATTTGCCATTTTCTTTTGTTGAGTATGATGGGTTTCGAAGGTTTGTGACGTATTTGAATCCTGAATTTCGTTGCATCTCTAGAATAATGTTGTTTCAGATATTAATGCTATATACTTGAGAGAGAAAGCGAAACTTAAGAAAGCCTTAGAAAATACTCCCAATAGAATTTGTTTAACTTTTATTTGTGGACAACATTGAGTAATGAAGGTTACATTTGTTTGACAGCTCATTTTGTTGATGTTGATTGGAAATTAAATAGCAAGATTCTTAATTTTGATCGTATGCCACCTCCACATTCAGGGGTCGAAATGGCGGCAACAGTGCTTGAGTATTTAAAGGAATGGGGAATTGAGAAAAAGGTTTTTTCTTTGACATTAGATAATGCATCTAGTAATTACAATATGCAAGAAAACTTGAAAGAACAACTTGGTTTTTTGGATGATAGCCTCTTTTGTGACGGTGAATTTTTCATATCCGCTGTTCTGCTCACATACTAAATTTGATTGTTCAAGAAGGTTTGAAAGTAATCAATGTTGCTTTGCAAAAGATAAAGGACTCAGTTAAGTACCTTAGATATGAGAGTAGGATGAAAAATTTTGAAGAATATGTGAGACAAGTTGGTAATATTGACACACGGGTTGGTTTGCGTTTTGATGTGTCTACTCGTTGAAATTCAACTTACTTGATTGATGTTAGATAGTGCCATTAAGTATAAAAAAGCTTTTACCCTTCTTCAGTTGAATGATAGGAATTATAAGTATTGTCCTTCAATAGATGAGTGGAGTAGGGGAGAGAAAATATGTGAATTCCTTGAGCCTTTCTATGACACTACAAACTTGATTTCAGGCACTTCTTATCCTACAGCTAACTTGTACTTTATGCAAGTTTGGAAAATTGAACGTTTATTGAGAAAAAACATGTCAAGTGAAGATAAGTTGAAAAGTGAAATGAGTAAAAATATGAAAGAGAAGTTTAATAAATATTGGGCTCAGTATAGTACGGTTCTTGCTTTTGGGGCTGTTCTTGATCCGCGGATGAAGCTTTCAATGTTGGAGTATTTTTATTCAAAGACGGAGAATAATCCTACTGAAACACAAGAGAAGATGTCACTTGTGAAGAGAAAGTTGTACAAACTTTTTGGTGAATATTCTAAAGAAAAGATCAATAATGATTTCATTACTATCATTTCACAACCACGTACTTTTGTCACACCTTCAGAAATGGAAAAGAATGGAGGATTACGTAAGAGTAAGGACAAGCGAATATTTGATGTAAGTATTAATTTTTTTTCATCATTTTTCAGTTTTTCTAATATACTCCATCTGTCCCGGAAAGTTAATCCCTTTTTTTTTTTTTTTTTTACGAATGAACTTTCCGGGACAGAGGGATATATATATATATATATATATATATATATCATATTCATTTATAACTTTAAGTTTTATAATATTTTTAGGAATGTTTGGAATATGAGAGTGAAACTGTTGTTATTGTGGGAAAGTCTCAATTGGATCTTTATTTGGAGGAGCCAAAGCTTGAGTTTGCATTTTACGGAGATTTAGATGTCTTGGAGCATTGGAAATGTCAGAAGCATCGTTACCCAATTCTTGCGCGTATGGAATGTGATGTTTTAGCTATTCCCATTACTACTGTTGCATCAGAATCGTCATTTTCCATTGGTGGTCGTATCCCTTACCAAGTATAGAAGTTGCATACTTCCTCGAAATGTGCAATCTCTTATTTGTTCTAGAAATTGGTTATATGGCTTTGGTAATTTTTTATCTCCTTCTATACTTATTGATTAAATAAATGTATCGCTTTATTGTCTTTTACTTGACAATTATCTTCGTGTTTTTATTAAAATGTAAGGGAAACCAATGAAGATGAAGATTTTTTAAAAGCATCTTTATCAAGTTTATCAAGTGAAGGGTCGAATGTTGTTGAAGTCGAGGATGAATAAAGAATGTGGTTTCAGTTTGTGGTACTTTATTTGTTTGTTTCATTTGTGTCGTCGGACTTAACTGAATGGTCTTTGTCAAGTTGTATTGAACTATTATTGATGTTGGTTTTGTTGGTGGTAGAGTGCAGCACTCAGTTTGTGACTTTGTGTAGTGTAATATGTTGCTGTCTTGCGGGCCTGGAAGTGGAACCTGGATCATGCATTCATGCTAAACTGAATGGTCTTTGTTCCTTTTTTTTTTTTTTTTTTAACTAGCAGGTGACTTGCTAAACTGAAAATCACAAAAAAAAAAAAAAAAACCTTATTGTAGTCTTGGCCCATCTGGCCCACTAACCCAAGGTGGGTTGGGATGGCATTTTCTCAGCCCGCCAAGAATTTGGGTCAGCCCACCCCGCCCCGTTTGAAGGTGGGCTGTGATGGGTTGGGCCCAACCCATCCCGCCAGCCCATATTGACAGCTCTACCCTAAACTAGGTAACCCAATCATAATTTAAATACAAATAATAACTACAATATTATCACATAGTATTTACTTACGTAATCTACTATTCTAACACATACCTTCAGTCGTAGCGGGAAGTTTGCGGACGTTAAGACTGTCCCGAAAATCATTAAAGAGAACCAAAGGAAGTCCTTTGGTGAAGATATCAACAATTTGGTGTCGAGATGGAACATGCAACACACGAACCTCCCCGCGAGCGACCTTCTCCTGAACAAAATGGATATCGAGTTTAACATGTTTGGTACGTTGATGTTGAACCGGATTCCCAGAAAGATAAATTGCACTCACATTGTCGCAATACACCAAAGTGGCCTTGCGGATTGGACAATGTAACTCGAGGATAAGATTGCGTAACCAACAGGACTCGGAAACCACATTTGCAACACCCCGGTATTCGGCCTCGGCACTAGAGCGAGAGATTGTTGGTTGACGTTTCGCGGCCCAAGATACCAAATTATCTCTCAAGAACACGCAATACCCCGAAGTCGAACGCCGTGTATCCTGACAACCCCCCCAATCTGCATTCATGTAGGACTTCAACGTATGAGTGGACGAAGGATAAATAGAGTGTCCATAGTCCAACGTGCCACTAATATAGCGGATAATGCGTTTTAACGCATTCATATGGATGTCTCGAGGATCATGCATATACAAACACACTTGTTGAACCGCATATGTGATATCGGGGCAAGTAAAAATCAAATACTGAAGGGCCCCAGCAAGACTTCTATAAAGAAACGGGTCCACAAACACAGGACTAGTACCGCCACCCATCTTTGGTTTAGTGTCAACAGGGGTTAAGGATGGCTTGCAAGATGCCATTCCAGCCCGAGACACGATCTCTGAAGCATACTGATGTTGTGATAAAAATAAGGACCCTGTTGTCGAGTAACCGCAATCCCCAAAAAATAGCTAAGATGACCTAAGTCCTTCATGGCAAATTCTTAGCCAAGCTTAGTCATAATGGAGCAACGGAGAGCCTCAGAGGATGTAGTCAATATGATGTCATCAACATAGAGTAATAAGTAAGCCATATCCATATCATTATTTAAAATAAATAAAGAATGATCGGATTGACTATGAAGAGAACCGATGGAGGAGACATAGTAGGCAAAGCCTTTGTACCATGCCAGTGGGGCTTGTTTGAGACCATACAATGACTTCCGGAGTAAGGAAACGTGGTCCGGATTATTTTTGTCTCAAAACCCCAAAGGTTGATGCATATAAACCGGCTCACATAGATCACCGTGCAAAAAAACATTTTTAATGTCTAGTTGATGAATGGGTCAATTTTTAGACAATGCCAAACTGAGGACAGTACGGATCGTTGCTGGAGTAACATTGCAACCCCACTATACGCGTCTGTGAGGCCCGCCACCATTTGTAACACAAGGCGATCATTAGACATATGTGCCCCAACATTCTTGAGTTGGTTGGCCAATTGCTTCAACTGTTGACAGTAAGTGGAGACCGAGGAGAAATCAGACATGACCATGTGTGAGAATTCCTACTCAAGAGCGACAGCACAGGAATTCTTGTTATCTTGGAAAATGTCTCGGAGGCGTTCCCACGCCGATTAAGCCGAGCAATCTGGCTCCAAGATGGTGGTCAGGAGGTCTGTGGAGATAGTGGAGTATATCCACCCAAGAACCTGTGCGTCCAAGGTAGACCACAAATATTGTTCATCATCAGTCAAGGACTCCTTTTCCTTGTCCTTTGTCGACGGAATGGTGTGATGCAACACCCTTGTTGCCCGAGCATGCACTTTGAACAACTCGGCCCAAGTTGCATATTGCAAATGTTCAAAATCAAGGACGATGGCGATGTTGTTCTTGATATTAGACACCGCCAATGCCAGGTGATAAAGAAACTTGCCGGAGGAAGAACCAGCCGTCATAGTACAGAGAGAAGAGAATAGGGTTTCAATAGGATTGGCGCAGCGGAAGGATTTCCTGGTCTCTCTTGATACCATAAAAGATAATATCTTTGTTAATGAATTCAATATTTACAAGCTAATTAAATAGAGTCCAAGACTCCCACTATTCTCGTCAATTACCCTTATCACTCCACTATTCTAGGTAACCAAATAACAACTAGCTAATTATCCCCCTAAACTAGGTAACTCAATCATAATTTAAATACAAATGATAAGTACAATATTATCACATATTTACTTACGTAATCTACTATTCTAACAGATGTCATAAAGAAATTACTCTTATATTGTTTGATTTTTTGTTCGGAATGTTCACATAAGGTTGATGTGGAGGAATCTGCTCGATAGTTCCTATAAGTTTCTATCCCCTATTTCATATGATTTGTCAAAATCTGAATGAAGCTGGTATCATGTTTCATACAGTAGCAGACTCAGGAGTAAATCAAAGTTACTGTTTCATATAGTAGCGGACTCAGGAGGAGTAAACCAAAGTGGGTACACAAATAAAAAAACACGTGTGAGAATCGAACCCGAGTTAACTAAGTAATACACAAATGTTGGGTTTCAACGGAACATGCGCAGCGGAAAACTTTACATGAACGAAACCCAAAGCCAGGATCCGCTATGATCAAATAATTTATAATAAAGATGAAAAGGATTCTAACCTTGTTTGATCGGAATGAAACTTTAAGATCTTAGGTATTAAGAAAAATACCCTTTCTTGGTATCCACACTTCGAACGGCTTCAAGAACTCCTTGACGCGATTGCTAGATTCTTTAGGCTTGAAAACTTTGGCTTTGAAGAACCCTTCTTCAATCCCCCTTGAATGAATATTATGATTTGATAATCAAGAATAATCAAACCCTAATAACCCTTAAATAATGTGTGTTTTTCTCTCACCAAAAACCTCTCTTTGATTTCTCAAATCAATGTGGAAGCATGTGTTTTCGGCTGCAAAAAACGTCCATTATATCCAAGGAAGAAACCTAATCTCATTAGGAAATAGGTTTTCTTGATCAGCAAGAAGTTACCTAAAACTGTTCCTGCCAGACAAACTATCCGTACGGATCAGTTTGGTGGCTCCCAAACTATCCGTACGGATCCTCGAGTAGGATCCAATTTTCTCATTTTCCGTGACTTATTCGATCCGTTCTGTGTGTGTGACCCAATAGGATTATACCAAGTTGGCAACAAGCCCAAACCGTTCAGATCTCATAAATCATAAGCGGACTCTAGCAAGCCATTATGGTTACCCAATTAGTATAACTTTGAAGATCCAAAGTTTCCTAAAATAGAACATAATACAATCTCTTTGTTACACGATGTCTATTGAACGTAAGTCATGGTCAATGGTCAACTTACTTTATCCAATGCTTTATCGATCCCGAATGTATTGATAATACAAATAACATTGATCCAATCAATTCATTTAAGCATGGCCATGCATTTCATCAATACCATTCATCGAGTGTCCAAAGCTTGACATCTCTCTTGACAAGGAACAAATCCCTTCTTGGCTTATTACCTTTCCCTACATGATTCCGATTACGCCAATCATATTCTTTATAGCTACCCGGTTAAAGGTAACGTTTGAATATGTCAAACGTAATGTTCATCATGTGGAAGATTGTAATAACCTCAGTTCTAAAGATTCAAGTGATATAACTATATGAGACTTAATTATGACATTATGACCATGACATAAATTTCATAGGGGTCAGTCCAATATTTGTTCTCCAATAAATACCCATAAGTCTAATTGTATCACATACACATAATCATCATATGATTATCTATTAAACTTATACTAATAATTAATCATGATTATCAGGGACGGAGATTATTATAATAAACATGCAAAATATATAATAATCAAACATTATATATCTTTATTAAAGCATAAAGCAAATGATAACATTAATCGTTCAAATAACGTGCCTAAGGCATACACACCAACAATCTCTCACTTGCACTAGGCCTAATTAATGTATTGAATACCCATAGACCTAACATGACCATCATGATTCGCTTGCGGAAGACCCTTTGTCAATGGGCCAGCAATGTTATCTTCAGTTGGTACTCTGCATATATTCACGTCTCTTTTATCAATGATTTCTCGAATGATATGAAAACGCCTAAGTATGTGTTTGGATTTCTGATGCGATCTAGGTTCCTTTGCTTGGAAATAGCACCATTATTATCATAATAAAGGTCTATTGGATTAGCAATGCTAGGAACCACCTCTAGTTCACCGATGAACTTCTTAATCCAAACGGTCTCTTTAGCAGCATCGGATGCAGCTATATGCTCAGCTTCAGTTGTAGAATCAGCTACGGTACTCTTCTTAGAACTCTTCCAGATAACATTACCACCGTTAAGTATAAACACAAATCCAGATTGCGATCTTGAATCATCCTTGTCGGTTTGGAAGCTTGCATCCGTGTAACCATTTACAATGAGATCATCTTCCATACCTCCATATACCAAGAACGGGTCTTTAGTCCTTCGCAAGTACTTAAGAATCGTCTTGATAGCAATTCAGTGACTCTTACAGGATCCGATTGGTATCTACTCATCATGCTCAAAACATAAGAGACATCGGGTCTAGTACATATCATGGAATACATAATGGATCCAATTACAGACGCATACGGGATTCCATTCATTCTCTCACCCTCATCAGTTGTCTTAGGACACTGATTCTTTCTAAGAGTTATGCCATGTGCAACTGGAAAATTTCCTCTCTTAAAGTTTTCCATGCGAAATTTCTTAGGAACTTTATTAATATATGTACTTTGACTCAAACCAATCAACTTCTTAGATCTATAACGATAGATCCTTATGCCAAGGATGTAGGCGGCTTCTCCCATATCTTTCATTTAGAAACACTTTCCTAACCAAGTCTTTACAGACTGAAGTGCAGGAATGTCGTTTCCAATGAGCAATATGTCATCAACATACAACACTAAAAATAATACTACGCTCTCACTAATCTTCTTGTATACACAAGGTTCATCTTCGTTATTGATGAAGCCAAACTCTTTGACCGATTCATCAAGTCGAAGATTCCAACTCTTAGAGGCTTGCTTCAATCCATAGATAGATCTTTGCAACTTGCATACTTTGTTAGAATTTTCTGGACTTACAAAACCTTCAGGTTGTGTCATATACACATCCTTAAGTAAGATCCCGTTAAGGAACGTTGTTTTGACATCCATTTGCCATATCTCATAGTCAAAATATGCGGCTATGGCAAGTAAAATTCTTATAGACTTGATCATTGCTACGGGCGAAAAGATTTCATCATAGTCAATACCATGAATCTGCCTATAGCCCTTCGCTACAAGTCTAGATTTATAAGTATGCACCTTTCCATTCATGTCAGTTTTCTTTTTGAAAATTTGCATCCTATGGTTTTTACACCTTCGGGTGCATCGATCAAGTTCCAAACTTGATTATCATACATAGATTTAATTTCAGATTCCATGGCTTCAAGCCATTTATCTGAATCAGGAGCGGACATCACTTCTTTATAGGAAGCAGGTTCTTCATTCTCAATGACTTCTACTTCATTGTTATCCGTCATGAGAAATCCATATCTCTCAGGTTCGGATTGCACCCTACCAGTTCTGCGAGGAGATTGAGTATTCTGAATAGGTTCCACAACTCCTTGTGAAACTTGTTTAGATCCAACCATCGGTTTTACACTATTTTTGGGTTCTCGAACCTCTTCTAGATTAATTTTACTCCCTCTAATTCCTTTGGAGAGAAACTCTTTCTCTAGAAAAGTACCATCTCGAGCAACAAACACTTTGTTGTCCATGCGGTTGTAAAAATAATATACCTTAGTTTCCTTAGGGTATCCCACGAAAATACATTTGTCAGATTTTGGTGCGAGTTTGTCAGAGACAAGTCTCTTAACATAGGCCTCACAACCCCAAATTCTCATAAAAGAAATACAAGGTTTCTTTCCAGTCCATATCTCATATGGAGTCTTTTGAACCGATTTAGTTGGAACTCTATTTAGTGTGAAGCAGCAGTTTCTAGTGCATGTCCCCAAAAGGATAAAGGAAGATCAACTTGACTCATCATTGAATGAACCATATCCAATAAAGTCCTATTTCTTCGCTCAGACACACCATTCCATTGTGGTGTTCCAGGCGGAGTTAGTTGTGAAACAATTCCACAATCTTTCAGATGATTGTCAAATTCATAGCTTAAATATTCACCACCACAATCTGATCGAAGTGCTTTAATAGTTTTGCCAAGTTGATTTTGTACTTCATTTTGAAATATGCTAAATATCTCAAAAGATTCACTTTTGTTTTTCATTAAGTAGACATAGCCATATCTACTAAAATCATCAGTGAATGTTATGAAGTATTGATATCCTCCCCTAGCACTGCTGCTTAATGGTCCACACACATCAGTATGTATGAGTCCCAATAAGTCAATAGCCCTTTCACTACTCTTAGTGAAAGGTGTCTTAATCATCTTTCCAAGTAAACAAGACTCACAAGTTTCATATGATTCAAAATCATGTGAATCTAAAAGTCCGTCCCCATGGAGTTTTGAGATGCGCTTCTCATTAATATGACCAAGACGGCAATGCCACAAATAAGTGTGATTTACATCATTAGGTTTGGATTTCTTATTTACATTATAGATATCCTCATTATTTCCATTCTCAATATCAAGGATATAAAGGCCATTAAATGAACATGCAGTACAATAAAGCATATCATTTAAATAAATAGAGAACTTCTTATTTTTAATAAGAAAACTATAACCTTCATTATCCAAACAAAAAATTGAAATAATATTTCTACTCAAATCCGGAACGTAGTAACAATTGTTCAAAGCAAGAATTAAACCACTAGGTAAAATGACATCATAGGTTCCTACGGCTAATGCAGCAACTCTTGCTCCATTCCCTACGCGTGGGTCAACCTCGCCATCTTTGAATAGCCTCATATTCCTTAGTGCCTGCATATTTAAAAAAATGTGAGATCCACACCCGGTATCTAATACCCAGGAACTAGAAGTAGAAAGGAGTACATCTATAACATAGATACCTGAAGTAGAAGCAGTCGCACTGCCCTTCTTCTTCTTCTTCTTCTTCTTCTTCTTCTTCTTCTTCTTCTTCTTCTTCTTCTTCTTCTTTTCTTCCATGTAAGCCTTGCAATTACGTTTCCAATGACCAATCTCATCGCAGTGGAAACAAATTACATCCTTTTGGGAGTTTGGTTTAGCCACCATAGCATTGGCAACAGTTGCCTTGCTTATCTTGGGTTTGACAACTTTTGCCTTACCCTTTCTTTTTGCCTTAGAACCCTTTCCTTCTTTTGAAACCACAAGCACGGGAGAAGCTTCTTTAATTATTTTCTTTTCATCTGTCTTTAGCATCCCATGCAACTCAGACAGAGTCTTATCCATACCATGCATATTATAGTTTATGACGAACTGATTATAGCTTTTAGGCAATAAATTAAGAATAAAATCAATATCCAACTCAACAGATATGGGATGTCCAAGCCTCTCTAGATGCTCAAAGTGGGTCTTCATCTTCAAAACATGAGGACCCACCGACTCTCCTTCACTCATCTTGTATGAGATCAGAGCATCTATGGTATCGAACCTTTCTTGCCTTGCTTGCTCTTAAAACATATCTTTCAATTAAGTGACTATATCATAGGATTCCAAGTGTTCAAGAGTCTTCTGAAGCTCATAACACATGGAAGAAATCATGAGACAACCGACCTCACGAGAATCACTTTTGTGTTTCTTGTAGGCGTCTCTCTCTGCCCTAGGGGCAGTGGCAGCAGGTTCCTCCTCAGGAACGGGATCATCAAGAATGTACTGCTTATCTTCATGCTTTAGAATAATTCTAAGGCTTCGGATCCAATCCATGAAGTTAGCACCATTCTCTTGAAGTTTTTCCTTCTCAAGGATAGATCGCAATAATAGAGATTGTGTGTTTTGTGCCATTATCTACAATTATGCAAACATGTAATCATACATAAGTACCAACTTAATTAAAGATATTATTATTTTGTATTTCACAAATACTCCCACTAAATTACATAACCTTCATAAGCAATTATGCAAAATATAATTTAAGTGGGCTAAGATCCATCTTTAATTTAATTTCAAGTCCTCTTTGGCGATACTGCTCAAAATTAAATTAATTATGTAGAAAACTCCTTGTCAATCATTATGATTCTTAGATCTTTTATGAGATTTTAGACATCATATGTCTAACATGTTTTAATCTCATCAGTGCCTTAGGCTCAAAACCCTTTTGATGGCGTAATTAAGTCAAACCATTTTAAACATATAAAAATCACTCTTTCCTCATCTTGTTCATAGATGAATAAAATTAATACGCCTCGCTTTGGCAGAGCCCGCATAAAACTACCCATGTACTCATAAGTGTTTTAATCATGGATTTGGTACATGACTTAAATTTTCAAGAAGGTTCAATAAACACATAAATTCAAGCAATTAGCCTAAGTTACTTTATGTGATTTAATTCCGCTAGTTATAGGATTAATTCTGAAAAACTTTGAGATTATGCCAACCTTAAACTCCTCTAAGATTCTGATCTCAGTAACTGTCTGGACTTCTGAACTGAAATTTGTTTCAGGAAACATGGTTTTCAAAACCTGCCATCTGAAACAGATCAGAATCAGTACTGCCCAAACCATCCATACGGATGTTTCTGGCAGCTTCCAAATTCATCCGTACGGCTCTGTCAAGCAGATCACAGAAACTCTGAACTCTTCAGAATTCTGGAACTTGTAGATACCCCGGGAAAGCCCCACTACTTGGCTAGAGTGATGGATGATCCTAGGATGTCTATTTTGGTTTTAAGTGTTTAGAGTAGCCACCTATGTTTTTAAAGGAACATAAGAAAAACCTAAGAATCGTTAGGAGCAATCGAATAATCGTTCTTCAACAAAGTTATTCAATCTGAAGGACCTAGCAGTCAAGTTCAAGAAGATGTTCTTGAATTCGTTTGAAGTGTGGATCACCGGTAGAGGGCGTTTCTCTTAGCGTCTTAATCCAAGTTTTCGCATATCTATCTACAAGGGTTAGTTTCTTGCATCTTCATATTATGAATTATTGAACTTAACGGATCTAGGCTTTTGGGTTTTTTCATGTGATGTTTCTGCCGCGCATGATTGCACAAAACCCAACATTGTTAACTTAGTATAATCATATTGGGTCACACACAATAGAACGGATTGAAAAGGCTGAAAAATCTGGGATTCTGCACTGTCACCGTACAACTGTCTGGGAGGAGTACGGCTCTGATGGAGCCATACAGCTGCCCCTCCGTACCTGGCCAGATCCTGCAGTTTTTTTCTTGAAGAAGGAATCCCGGGTCCAAAGGAATTATGTCAAACCTCTCATATATATAAAGGATTGTCGGATTTTGCAGCCCCTAACTCCATTGATAACCTAGGTTTTGGAAACCTATATCAATTATTTGTGAAACATTAAAATATAAGTATTAGTAATTTGAGATTTATGATCATCAAATTCAATGATCAAAGAAGCAAGATAATTCATACGAAAAAAGCATTTCTTCATCATCAAGCCTTGGATCTATCAATCAATCAAGAAGGTGTTCTTGAGTTAATTCGACGTGTGGATACCGATAGAGGGTGTTTGCTTTAGCACCTTAAAGTACGTGTTCATGGATGCGATCTTAAAGGGTTAGTTTTTTTTTATCTTGTATTTAATTTAATCAACATGTACGGATCCAGGCTCATGGGTGTTTGATTTTATATGTTTATTCCGCTATACATGATGCATCAAAACCCAACAGAGTGGTACATGAGATCTCGACTCGAGGGAGAGATGGAATATAGTCTTTAACTTTAACATCTTATGCTAGAACAATTTTAATCCCTGAATGCCATACTCATATTTAAGTAAGAGAAAGAGGAAGAGATGAAGCGGAAGCATATAATAAATGTATACCTATTGAATCCATCTTGATGTCTTGAAGGGAGAATAAGAATGAAGTAGAAGATAATGTAGGGAGATGATCTTTTAAATGAAAGTGTCTCTTAGTCTCTCAAAAGTTCTTTCAATAATGAAGAGATAATTTAGATGAGAGAAAGTAAGAATCAAGTAAGTTTAAGGCTTAATGGAGGGGCCTTTATATAGTAAACATGGTGACACTTCAAATAGGGACCATACCTATTCATTTCCAAAGCAATTTTGATTTACCATCTTGCCCATCAAAGATAGATAAATAACATTTCAGGGATTCTACACATTGACTATTTTGACCATACTTTATATTAATGTCATAGTTATGATTTTATTAATGGAAGGTACCAAATTATTTGTGTTGCAAGCCATATTGATCTAACAATCTCCCACTTGGGTTGCAAAATAAATTTCTTCCTTTAAATCATAAGTACAACATAAATGATAACCCAAATGTGCACTTTGTTATCACTTATAACAATCTCGTCCATTAGCCATACAAGTATAGAACTAAAGGGGCAGTCGTTGTAATTGATTCGCAACTAAACCCACTATAATTACATATACTAATTCAACTAAATGACATAGATCAAAAGTATGGATGTGTAGCATGGATCTTAATGAATATATACATATTCTTCCAACTAGTCCAACTTAACCAAATGAGATCAAACTTTAAATAATAATAGAACAATAAAATTGAAGAAAACAACATAAACTCCCACTATATTAAATGTTATCAAAAGTTGTTACACCCATATGAGCAACATGCTCGTGAAACACTAAAGGTGATAACGCCTTAGTAAACGGATCCGCTAACATAGAGTTTGTACCAATAAGTTGTATTTCTATTTGTTCATTTTGTACCCTCTCTCTTACAACAAGAAATTTAATGTCAATGTGTTTAGACTTTGACGAGCTCTTATTATTGTTGGAGTACAAGACCGCTGCCCTATTGTCACAATAAAGCTTAATAGGTCTTTCGACACTATCAACAATACGCAGTCCCTTAGTGAATTTACGCAGCCATATAGCTTGATTGGATGCCTCGAAACAAGCAACGAACTCGGCTTCCATGGTGGAGGAAGTAACGAGTGTCTGCTTGGCACTTCTCCAAGAAATGGCTCCACCGGCTAATGTGAAGACATAACCAGACATTGATTTACGGCTGTCTTGGCATCCAGCAAAGTCGGAATCGGAATACCCAATGATCTCGAGATGATCCGACTTTGAATATGTAAGCATGTAGTCCTTGGTGTTTTGTAAGTACCGCATCACTCTTTTGGCTGCGACCCAATGTTCTCTCCCCGGATTGCTTTGGTATCGACCAAGCATCCCAACAATAAAAGCTAAGTCTGGACGAGTACAGACTTGAGCATACATTAAGCTTCCTACTGCTGATGCATAAGGGATGTTTTCCATATACTTAGTTTCAAAATTTTTTTTGGGACATTGATTGAGACTGAATTTATCTCCTTTAGAGACAGGGGTGTCATGTGGTTTACAGTTTTGCATGCTAAACCTTTATAATACCTTCTCTATATAGGCCTTTTGTGATAATCCTAAAGTACCTCGTGAGCGATCACGGTGTATTTGGATTCCTAATACAAAAGATGCCTCACCAAGATCTTTCATTTCAAATTTGTTTGAAAGAAATTTCTTAGTTTCTTTTAGAAGGTTTATATCATTACTAGCTAGCAAAATATCATCCACATATAAGACTAAGAATATAAACTTACTCCCACTGAACTTATGGTATATACAATCTTCACCAATATTCATTTCAAAGCCAAATGAAAGAATTACTTGGTTAAATTTGAGATACCATTGACGGGAAGCTTGCTTGAGCCCATAAATGGATTTCTTAAGTTTACAAACTAAATGATTAGTTTGTTCCAAATCATCCACCATTTCTGGTTTCTTCATATAAATGGTTTCCTCAATGTCTCCATTGAGAAAAGCAGTTTTTACATCCATTTGATGAAGCTCAAGGTCATAATGTGCCACTAAAGCCATAATGGTCCTAAAGGAGTTTTTATAAGACACCGGAGAGAATGTTTCTTTGTAGTCAATACCTTCTTTTTGAGTGAAACCTTTGGCAACAAGACGAGCCTTATATCTTTCCACATTACCTTGTGAATCCTTTTTGGTTTTAAATATCCATTTACAACCAATCGGTTTCACATCCTTCGGTAATGAGACAAGATCCCAAACGTCGTTGTCTTTCATAGATTTTAACTCTTCATTAATGGCATTGATCCACTTATGAGAATTAAGACCTTTAATGGCTTCATGGAAGGTGAGAGGCTCATCTCCCACTAAACCTAGGTGTCCTTCATTCTTTGCAAGATACACCTCATAATCATCTGAAATGGCACTTCTTCTAACTCTATTGGATCTCCTTAAAGGCACTGGTTCTTCCTCATTTTGAGGTTGTTGAATTTCCTCATTTTGATCAACATTTTCATGTTGTTCAATATTTATAGGGGAGTCAATATTTTGAATTTGTTCCTCTTGAATTTCAGGTACAAGTACTTGATTTTCAATTGGGACTACTAAGGGAAGAGGTATAGAAAAGGATTCCTCTTCCTTAAATTCAAAATTATTGTTCCTAATTTCCCCTCTAAATTCAACATCCTCAAAGAACCTAGCATTTCCCGTTTCAAAAAACGTTCTAGTTTTCGGGTTGTAAAATTTATAGCCCCTTGATCTTTCGGCATACCCTACAAAGTAGCAACTAACTGTCTTAGCGTCCAATTTTCCTTCGTTAGGCCTATAAGGCCTAGCTTCTGCTGGACAACCCCATACATGAAGATGATTTAGGGACGGTTTCTTATTCGTCCATAATTCATAAGGGATTTTATTGTTAGTGGCCTTAGAGGGAGCCCTATTTAGAAGATAAGTTGCGGTTTTTAATGCATCGCCCCATAATGAGTGAGGTAAAGAAGTACAAGAAACCATACTTCTTACCATATCCTTAAGGGTTCTATTACGTCTCTCAGCTACACCATTCATGCTAGGCGTACCCGGCATAGTGTAGTGAGGGACAATCCCACACTCTTCAAGATAGCGAGCAAAAGGACCCGGACGTTGTTCTCCCGAACCATCATTCCGACCATAGTATTCACCACCACGATCGGATCTAACGTTCTTAATAGTCTTACCTAGTTGATTTTCAACTTCGGCTTTAAAGACTTGAAAACGTCCAAAGATTGAGACTTTTCATGAAGCAAATAAATGTATCCATATCGAGAGTAGTCGTC
Organism: Campanula takesimana; assembly: GCA_026119855.1. Classification (NCBI taxonomy): domain Eukaryota; kingdom Viridiplantae; phylum Streptophyta; class Magnoliopsida; order Asterales; family Campanulaceae; genus Campanula; species Campanula takesimana. The sequence goes on along the minus strand of JAOWBW010000169.1, from coordinate 1,680,903 downwards.
TATGAACGTAATAAAATATTGTTGACCATTCCAAGAAGGAGAAGGAATGGCCCACAAATATCCGTATGTATTAGTTCTAAGACGCTTGAGGCTCTCGAGGATACCTTTCTTTTCGAGTTTGTAAACTTTCCTTTTAGGCATTCAATGCAAAAGTCCTTTTCAGGAACATCAAGTTTATTTATGATTCCTTCTGACACAAGCTTATCAATTCTCCTTTTGGAGATATGACCCAAACGCCTATGCCATAAGGTATAAGAATTTTCACTTGAAAACTTTCGCTTCTTAGATTTAGTTTCATTATTATGGGACTCATTGATTGTTTGAGTAGTGTTAAGCAAATAAAGATTATCACTACTCGATAAAGTACTAGTACCAACAATAATGGAATTGAAATATAAATCACATCTATTATTACCAAATGAACAAGAGTAACCCTCTTTGTCCAAAACAGTGATAGATATTAAATTCCTTCTAAACGAAGGTACAATAAAAGTATTATTTAATACAAAATAATATCCTGTACTTAACAACAATCTAAAGGTTCCAATGCCTATGACTTCTACCGGGTTCCCAGCTCCCATATAGATGAATCTTTCATCTTCACTGGGTCTTCAGTAATTCAGGCAACCCTGCATAGACATACTAATGTGAGTTGTTGCACCAGAATCCAACCACCATGTATATGTAGGAATTGAAACTAAATTATCCTCAGTACAAACAAGACCAAATGACATACCTTTCTTAGCACGCCAAGTGTGATACTTAGGGCAGTCGTACTTCATATGACTCGGGTCCTTGCAAAAGAAGCAATTCTTTTCCTTACGATCATCAGATGATCCTTTAGGCTTCTTATTGCTTGTTACCGCAATTTCCTTCCCTCTTCTCTTAGTCCCATGAGAAGAGGTAGATGCTAAGTGAGCACTTTCAATTTTAGATTGCTTCAACCTATCTTCCTCTTGTGTCAGATGTGAGATTAATTCATTAATATCCCACTTGTCTTTCTGACAATTATAGGTCACCTCAAAGTGACCAAACTGAGGAGGAAGAGAAATCAACACTAAATGGACGAGAAGATCTTCCGATATCTCTAACTTAAGTCCTTTTAGTTTAGTTGATAAGTGAAGCATTTCTAAAATATACTCCCTTAAGTTCCCGGTACCCTTGTACTTCATGGAAACAAGTTTCCTTAGGGTAGAACTTGTTTCTGACTTTTCGCTTTTAGCAAAGCGCTGCTCAAGGGTTTCCAGAAAGGTCTTAGCATCAACGTCCTCGGGGACACTGTTGAGAAATGCCTCCGGGGCAACATTTTTCATGATCATAAGACTTACGCGATTAGAGCGTTTCCACTTCTCAAAGTTCAAGCGATCCTCAGCGGTGCTATCTTCACTAAGAGGAAGAGGAATTGGCTCCCTAAATGCGAGGTCTATGTCCATGCAGCCCAAGATCATAGTAATATTGTTTTTCCAAGTTTTAAAGTTTGTCCCATTAAGTATTGGAATTGTGCTCATCGCAGCAGTAATAGAAGAAGCGTTAAGTAAATCTGGGAATCGAGAACAAGAATGAATACAAAACAATAATAAGTAACTACATTATGAATTAAAAGATTAATTATATCAAATGAAATCCATCAATAAAGCAATTAACATGACATCAAAACTAATCTTTGGATTGCGAATTGACTCATAAATAACTACTTTAGATGACAAGTAATTTGAACAATATTTGATTAAATGCTTAATCTTCCTTTGGGTAGTCTTAAGCATTTAATAAAATTACCAAATGTTCATTTTATATGTCATCACAAGAATGCTTAAGACTTTCTTTAGTACGTGGCGTTGTTCAACCTTAGTCGTTCCACCAATCCGTTCGGATGGTTGAGGAGACCAGTCAAGGTTTCCAGCCTGATATACCATCGTTAGTCAAATGTCAAGATCTTCTTTGGAAAATTCAAGTCATTCATATCTTAAACATTCAACACTTTAATAATTTTGCATTTAAACAACGTTAATCACTTAGGTGATAATATTATTTAAATAATGAATAAAATTATTTAAGCATATAATTAATCAGGGCTTTAAGATTTGAAAAATTAATGTTTTGTCCAAGGGAAACAAAAGTTGTACAGAAAATAAGAATTTTTCCAAAAAATCTGTGAACAGTGACTGCTCGGCCGAGTCAAGGAAAGTGCTCGGCCGAGCACTTTAAATCAGATTGTTTGAAAATTGATCTGCTCGGCCGGGCATAACAAAGGACACGGCCGAGCACTTTTAATCAGAACATTTTGCCTTTGTTGACATACAATGCGCGGCCGAGCAAATCCAAATGCTCGGCCGTGCAGGTTTTGGTCCGACCGGGCAAAGCCAAACACCCGACCGGATTATCAAGAGAACCGAACCGGACTCGACCAAAGATCCAACCGGTTTATGTCAATTTTGGCGCCTGTTCATCTGCTCGCCCGAGCAAAACAAAGGACTCGGCCGAGCAGTTCGCGCCTTTTCATATGCTCGGCCGAGCAAAGCAAAGGACTCGGCCGAGCAAGGCGATTTTCTGCACTTCTGAATTTTGTTTAAAACTTTCCCAAAATTAATGAATTGCAAGTAGATCCACTTGGTATGTACTTAAAACATAAAACCACGTTATATAGGGACAATCTTGCTTTAACTTAGTGGAATCAAGTGAGTAGATCCACATGGTATGCATTTAAACATAAAACCATGTTATGAAGGGATAGTCTCACAAGAACCATTTTTAAATAACAAAACTTTTTCAAACCATTTACTTAATTTAGATGAAGATCATCAGTACTCTATAAATGAATTAGAGTCCTTAATCAATCATCAAATACCTTAAGATTCAACAGGGAAAATGAATCATAGCCAAAGCATAAAGCTTTAAAACAAGAACTCAAACTCAAACTAAATAATGAGCGGGGCTCTGATACCAATTGCTAGAACAATTTTAATCCCTGAATGACATACTCATATTTAAGTAAGAGAAAGAGGAAGAGATGAAGCGGAAGCATATAATAAATGTATACCTGTTGAATCCATCTTGATGTCTTGAAGGGAGAATAAGAATGAAGTAGAAGATAATGTAGGGAGATGATCTTCTAAATGAAAGTGTCTCTTAGTCTCTCAAAAGTTCTTTCAATAATGAAGAGATAATTTAGATGAGAGAAAGTAAGAATCAAGTAAGTTTAAGGCTTGATGGAGGGGCCTTTATATAGTAAACATGGTGACACTTCAAATAGGGACTATACCTATTCATTTCCAAAGCAATGTTGATTTACCATCTTGCCCATCAAAGATAGATAAATAACATTTCAGGGATTCTACACATTGACTATTTTGACCATACTTTATATTAATGTCATAGTTATGATTTTTATTAATGGAGGGTACCAAATTATTTGTGTTGCAAGCCATATTGATCTAACATCTTATTCCTTCTTTTTAGGGATTTTGTTTTTAGAATTGTTTTTATTTCCTCAAATCTAGTTTTTAATTAGATTTCCTTTTGTTATGAACAATGTATGTTTGTATGTGTGCTTTGGAGTGTGTATTGACAACTTGGTCATGATTAGATTCGTTTCTCTCATTGTTAAGAGCCCTTGTTTTTCCTTCTCGTTGAGAGCCATAGATTCTCAGGATTAATTGTTCTTGTTTTTCCAGATGAAAAGCATAACGATGTCAAAGGAAGAAGACGATAGATTGGGTTTTCGCAATCTGCAATAGTTCAATCTTTCCATGCATCGAAATGTTGGTTGACGATTTATATCTTACCTGAATGCCTTGGCTTATTGAGTACTCAACCTTAAATCTTTTCTACGAGTAGATTTTTTGTATGGCAATGTAAAGAAGTGCCCAAATTATACCTAGAGAGCCATTTCTTCGTCCCATGTCAGTATAAAAAGAGGATTGATAGTTTAGCGAAAAGTCAGTTTGATAACTAATAGTTTGTGATGTGTTGCTAGATTATTTAGTAGCATTTGTATTTGGGTTGAGCCTCAAATTATAAAGAGCCTTCTCATCACTCTTTTACTTGCTATTAATGTAAATTCATTTTCTCTAAAAAAAATATGGCATTTTGGTCCAAATTTAAAAAACGGATTTTCTAACGTGTGTCCTAAGGGCACATGTTAAGCTTTTTAAATAAGAAAATCAGTACATCCATAAATATGTAAATTTACATATATAAAAAAATATTTTTATATACATGAAAATCAATGAGTTAAAGTAAATTAATTAAATACATTGATTTCCTTATTTAAGAAGTTAAGGCACATGTTAGAAAAACCGTTAAAAAAATCTTTTTGAAAGTTTTTTAGGTATGTTTTGTATTATGAGTAAAAAGTGTGATGTCAAAATCCCCTATTTTCATTTTTCTATTATGAGAAATATTTTCTAGTATTTTCATGTAATATAAAAAAATTTAATTTGCTCAACAAATAATGCATTCTTAATGTACTCCATTAATAAGAGGAGTAGATCAAGTCTTGATTATAATTTTTTAATTTGTTGTCATATTTGCTTTCATAAAAGTTACTTATTTGATTTTTATATCAACGTTTAAGCAATAGACAATTCATATGAGACAAAAACATCATATTATCTCAAATTAAATACCATATTCACAATAATGTTCATACAGTAAACCAAACCAATAGTCTTCACAAGAATACAAAACCAAAAGTAGGGATTACTAGTTTATTAGTATAGAATTGCAAGAACATCATTAGGCAAACCGACGGTTACAAACTTACAATCATGAGCAAACGTATTGTTGAAGTAATATTATTGACTGAAAAATAATAAATTTATAAAAGATAGCTATAAAATGTGGCTTACAAAATGAGGTGTCATAATTGTATTTTTGGTATTTTTAATTAGAGTGTACCGGGTCCACTATCGATGTAGCCAATAAAATATCGTCACCACATCTTGTATCATTCATTTTGTAAACTTCTTTTGTAAGCCTAGCATTGCCCCTATTGATAACTAAACACGCATTATTAGTTTTTTTGGAAGCAATAATATCACAATTAATTTGAAAATTTTAAATAATTAATACTCCTAATATTTTAGGTTTCATAATCCTCACCTACGTCCTAAAATGAGACGAATGAGTAATAAATGTGAGAATAGCTTTAAACTGTTTAAAATTGTAATCCTTGTTTACTACTCCTTCCGTCTTAAAATAGATGTCGTTTTGGAGTGTTTCACACATATTAAGAAATGTCATTAGTGCATGTGAAGAAGTCCCAAATACCCTTAAAATAATTCAACTACCTAGGTAATTAAATGGTTAGGTAAAAGATAATTCACTATCATTATTAAGGGTATAATTGGTATAGAGCAATAAAAAAACTTTAAAAATAGTAAAACGACAAGTATTTGGAGACAAAATTTAACTCCCAAAACAACATCTATTTTGAGACGGAGGGAGTAACCTATAATGAATATTAAAAAAACTCAATTTTTAACTAATTTTTAGATATTTATTTTGAAACGGTTTTTTTAATAAAAGATATTTATTTTGAAACAGAAAAAAATATTTTATTTATTACTCCTTCCGTCACAGACTATATGTCCACCCTTTCATTTACACGGAGATTAAAAATGGTTGAAGTGATGTAAGTGTTGTGAGTATGAAAAGTAAGGTATGAGAGAGAATGTGGGGTAAAAATAGTAAGTTGATTGATATTGTGAGTACAAAAGTAAAGTATGTTAGAGAATGAGTGTGAGGAATAGTAAATATTTATGAGTTGATTTTTGAGGAAACTAGTTCCTAAATAAGTTATAAAAAATCCACTTGTTAACCCTTAACCCTTTAACCCTACACCCTAAATCCTAAACCTTAACCTCTATAAAAACAAGATTTTTTTATAACTTATGGAGAAACTAGTTTCCCCAAAAATTTTCTCAATATTTATTGCTATTTACGAAGTTGACATATACTATGTGACAGACTAAAAAAGAAAGATTGACATATAAGATGCATATTATTTGTGTTGTGATAAAACTAAAATTAATACGTATCAAAATTCTTATTTTACTTAAATGATATATTTATCTTATGACATACCAACTTGATGCTCAATTCCTACACCCAGAGATGTCCAAAGCCAGCTATACGTGACTTGGTCCTTTTTATTTTTTATTTTTGCTGCATTCAATTTACTGTACTATACATACACAGTACATACTCTACCCACCCCCCTCCTCTTCCCCGTCAACATCTAATTATAGGAGAGTAATGTAATAGCGTTAATATCGTTACACCGACTTACCTCTACCGGACTCTCTTCCTTCCTTCCCTCCCTCCCTCATTCATTTCTCTTCAATCTCTCTCCTCTCACACACACACACGCATGAAACACACTTAAAATCAATCTTCTTCCACCGTTCCGTTTTTCTTTGTTTCAATTTCTAGACGGTCCACCTTGAATTAAATTTCATTTCACAGCAATTTTAGGGCAATATTTTGTTGATTGATTGATACTTTCGAGTTTTTTTTTCCCTTTATTCTTTTATTATTGTAATGCGGTGCCTTGATTTCTTTGGAAATGTTGATTTGGAGGTATAACGGAGTTTTGGTTTTTAATTTCTGGCGTTACATAGTAATGTGACCTCTAATTGCAACCGCCAGGGTTTAGGTTTTAGGTTTTTCATTTTCGTTTGTAGTTTTTAATGCGGGGTGGTAAGATTAGGTTTGCCATTAATATCATTTGGCATTAATTTTCTCCAAAATTTGTAAGTTCTTAGGAAGTTTTTCTATTTTGAATTAAGAAGTTTGAGTTTGTGATTTTTTTCTCTGGATTCAAATTTCAATTTTCTCTGGAAACCTTGAATTTCGTTAACAAATTAGAAGTTTCTCGTATTGTTGTTTGGCTGGTAAAGGATTTGAAACAAGCTTGATTAAAATGCCAAGCATCACTGCTCCAGCAATTAAGAAGCCAACAACTCTCACTGTAAGTATTCTTGTTGAATTGGCATGCTCTGGAATTTGTGATTTCGTTGTATCCTGTAGTTTTTGCGTACCGTTATCTTATGTTTGTTGATTGTATAGGTTGCTGTAAAATGTAGACCGTTAATGGAGAGAGAGCGTGGTCGTGACATCGTTCGAGTAACCAATGATAAGGTGCCAGTTTTTATTAAATTTGAATGAGAGGTTTGGTTCCTGGTTAGCATTGATGTGAACTAATGTTTTCTGGTATAAATCCTGAAATTGTTTGCAATGTGCGATGATGTGTTGTAGGAGGTACTCATTCTGGACCCTGATCTATCAAAGGACTACCTTGATCGCATACAAAATAGAACAAAAGAGCGCAAATATTATTTTGATCATGCATTTGCTCCTGAAGCTACAAATTCGGTGCGTACAATCTGTTTTGGTTTTTGGAACTTTCATCTGTTTGGTTTAGTTATTTGTATTTGTATGATGAATGCTTTTATTGCTCATTGGTGGAGAAAGAGATTTTGGAAGATGAGGCCTGATCTACAATATTTCCTCCTTGTTCTGTTAATGAGCAAATAGAGCAGTGATGGAGTGTGGTTTCTAGTTGATGAAGAATAGCAAGTTATCTTACATGGGAAAGGTGGTTGTTTGATTTGAGGATAGGGATTATGTTGAGTTAATCGTACATTCGTGCTACTTTCAAAGTTTGACAGACTCTGGGATGACCTTGGATTAGGAGGCACTGCAAATCGATTTGCTCTTGCTTTCTGTTTGGTGCAAATAGATGTCTGTGTAGGTGCAAGTGGTTGAAAACTTGGTTAGAAAACCATAAAAAATTGATTACAATAAAAGAAAAAGGTTACAATGTCATAGACTTACATGTAAACATGAGAAGGAGCAAAGGAGATAGCTAAAGATGGAGTACTTATTTGATTAAAGTACGAAAGATAAGTTGGCATGATCTCCCCAATTCCATAGAGACTGCATTCCGCTCGCTTCATCCCAATAAATCTTGTTGCATTTACCATCCCAAAAAGAATCACATTGCTAAAAGAGGGAATATTTTTAGTGCAGTTTCATGAAGGTACAAGCAAGTTAAGATCCATCCAAATAGTGTGCTACTGTACACATGGACGAAGGGAGTATCACAAATTTAACCATTCATTATGATGGTGTTATTTTTTTTATTGAAGTTAGAACAGTATTAATCTCAACAAGGGTCAGGTTAAAGTTAGAAAGAGATCAAACTCTCCCAGTGAACTTTATGTATGAAGATAGAAAAAAAGGAAAAATAATTCCCGAAGCCAAGTTTAGTTCCTCGAGAATATCCCAACTTCTAAATGACGGATATGTTATTGCTTTTGTGTCAAAATTTGTTATTGAAACATTGTCGTACTGATTTATGGAGTGGGGTGGCAATCATCATCCTTGTCGAGGCAGTTCCAAGTACTTCCAATGAAAGTAGCTATCTTAGTTGGCCAAGACTTAATTTCTGTAGCTCCATTATAAGGTGTTTGAATATTAGCTTGAACGTTTTAGAACTTCTTTATGGGAACTTTCTTACGCGACCTTATAAGAGTAATATGAATATATATCGTCTCTCTTCGTCAAATAAATATGCTATTTACTCCACAAAGGGAGGTTATAAGTTTAAAGACATCATTGCATGAATCTGCTGTGATGTGACTGTATGTAAGCATTTTCTTCTTCTTCTGATTCCAATGGTAGTTTAACTGGGCTGCTTCTCTGCAGGATGTGTACAAGAGATGTATATCTTCAACAATAGCTGGGGTTGTTCAGGGTCTTAATGCAACTGTTTTTGCATATGGTTCCACTGGAAGGTACTTGACAAGTGTGATCATTTTTTCTATTCCTCGTGCTTGAAAACATGCACTCTCTCTCTCTCTCTCTCTCTCTCTCTCTCTCACCAATCATTTCTCATCTCCTGCCCAGACCATCTGCTTGCTTATTTTTCCCTTCTAAATCCACATGAAGTAGTAAGTTGTATGTGCATTACCTTGAAATGTCAGTTACTTTTGTTGTTGCACGCTCGATATGAGTTATTTAGCCGACCGCATATGGTCCTCTGTACTATCTCATTCGAAGTTCATGTCTTGGTCTCCACGGGTAAGATATTTAATTGGAATGTAATATTTTTCTACATTTCAGCGGGAAAACATATACAATGGTGGGGACACAAGATGATCCAGGGCTGATGGTACTCAGTCTGCATATGATTTTTGATCTTATCCGAGAGGATAAGAGCAACGATGAGTTTGTAGTTACTTGTTCCTACCTTGAAGTTTACAATGAAGTACGTGTTGAGTCCATCGAACTAATTGGTTTTTTTTCTTGTTTTTCTTTGAAAAGCTGTTGAGTTTCTATATTTTATGGATACAGGTTATCTATGATTTGCTTGAAAAATCCTCAGGCCATTTGGAACTCAGAGAGGATCCAGAGAAAGGAATAACTGTGGCTGGACTTAGATGTATAAAGGTCCGTCATCTTTTTTATATAAGTTGACATGTTTATGTTATCTAATTTATTGTAAGAGAAGAGTCAGTTAACTAAACTGCGGCAGGCCTATATCACGAGTTATAAGTCATGTCTAAGATGATGCTTTCGAGATACCGGACACCTTCTTACCTGGAGATAAGAAAAGTGGGACATCTGGAAGTACCTGTCTGATCTCACTCCTTAATTACTGTGAAGTACCTGTCTGATCCACTTCTTATCAGGATGCATGCTTCAGTTAAGACATAAAAAACTTGGACCTAGGCTTTGTTAGAGTTAACATAAACTGCAGTTTAGCTTGTAAAGCAGTATCTCTCCTTGTTGCAACTGGCCCTGTGGAATAATTTTATCTTTATCATCATATTTTTGTTCATATTCTATCTCCATTGTTATTTAATTAAAAATGCATTGATAGTTTGGTTCTCCATGAACAATGAATATCAAAATGTAAGTTACTAATTATAGAAGTAGCATTTACTTGGTTCCCTAATCATAGGACATAATTCCAGGGAGGGCTCTCTAGGGTAATCAAAAGTACCTGCGGTCAACCTTGTTAAGTGCATGTCCTTGTTCTTAACCCTGGCTTCCTATCATATCCTTTTTTCCCTTCGTCTGAAATTGCTGCTTAGTAAGCAGTGCTGGTTATCGTGTATTCACAAACGTTATCATCACTTTCTGTCTGCTTCTCAAATTGAAAAAGGGTTGGTTGATAACTGTAAGGTACTTGTACTCCGAATTTTGATGCTGCTGTTGCTTTTGATCAGGTTAGCTCAGCTGATAAGATTCTTGAACTTTTAAATGTGGGGAACAGTAGGCGGAAAACTGAGAGCACGGAGGCTAATGAAACATCTTCACGGTGAGTGTCTGACTTCCTGTGATTTAGCTTATGGCGCAACCTGGTTTTAGTGTCTTCAATCTTGGAATGATATATGGACATGGCATTAATATTTCATCCTACACTTTGCTGATTTCTTACTCTTTTCTTTGATACTCCCTTAGTCCCAAAATGATCTTCACGTTTGACTATTCAAACTTTTTAAGGATATGAACACTTGCTTCACTAGCCATGTTTTGTTTATGTACATTTAAGCCTAAATTGTAGAATCCGGAAGAACTTTTTGGGACAATGAAAAATGTCTCATGAGAAGATCGTTTGGGGACAGAGGGAGTATTTAATAAAATTTCATATGGTCCAACTCATTAGTATGGATATCTCTGTGTTTAACTAGAATTTATATGATCAACTTATTGTTGAATTAGTAAGAATATATGTGTGTTTGTGTTCGTGGTATTTATATCAGTAAGGTCAATGTCTGTTATTAACAACCATGGATGCTACCAATAATATCTTGAATAGCATCTAAGAATAGGATGCTATTGTTTTCATTTCTTATAAAGCTGCTAACATGATTAAACTCCTATCATAGTTCTTATTGAAAAAAAAACACGCCATATTTTAATACCTCCAAGTACAAATAGAAAGGAGTTGTGTTACTGCTTACTGGTGCCCATTATATGGAAAGCTTTAGTGTCCTGCGGCTCCTGCCTAATTTGGATTCCTAGCTTTTTGGAGCAGCTCACATGCAGTTTTGGAGATAACTGTCACTAGAAAACAGAGAAAGAAATATCAAAGTCAAGTCATTCGAGGGAAACTTGCACTAGTGGATTTAGCTGGCAGGTAAGGTTATCCCCAGCAGTAATCTCCAGCAATTTTCATCAATGGACCATATTGAACTAACTGATGCAGGAAGTTTAACATATAAACTTATGATGCAGTGAACGGGCTTCAGAAACAAACAATGGAGGTCGAAAGCTAAGAGATGGTGCCAATATCAACCGGTCACTTCTTGCTTTGGCAAACTGTATAAATGCTTTAGGAAAGCAACAGAAGAAGGGTCTAGCATATGTTCCTTACCGCAATAGGTATCGGATTAGTAATTATTGTACCATGGATCTGCTCTTACTTGCTAGCTAATACTCACATTCTTTCCAGCAAATTGACTCGTATACTAAAAGATGGCCTGAGTGGCAATTCCCAAACAGTCATGATTGCGACAGTATCACCGGCAGATAGTCAGTATCATCATACTGTTAATACATTGAAGTATGCTGACAGAGCAAAGGAAATTAAGACACACATTCAGGTAAAAATCTTGTGCCACGCTTGATATAAACTAAACACACTCCAAGTAAAGAAACCTGAGGCTGATCACAAAGGCTTGTTTTGGGAATGCGATCATCTCAAGTCTGTATCATCCTTTAAGCATAGATTTTCTGATACAAGAGGTTTTGATGCTGCCTGATAGCAAGCCATTTTACTTTAATGTCAGTTATTATCTAGTTGAGGCACATTTTAGTTTCTTTCTTACGATTAAAAACATACATTAGACAATTGGCTATAATGATCTTTCTTGAAAAAGAACGAGGGTTGTACCAAAAAAAAACAAAAAAGAAAAGGAATGAGGGTCCTCTTTAGGGGAAATCCTGAAAAGATTTACGGTCTCTTATTTGGGACATGACTATTATTTTGCACCTCCAGCTGTTTGCTAAATGTCTTTTATCATGTTTTCCTGCTCATTTCAGAAAAATATTGGGACTATTGATACCCATGTATCAGACTACCAACGAATGATTGACAACCTTCAGGCAAGATTTTGACAGTTCATCTACTGCAATTATCTTAGGCACTAATCATTCGTATGACCACTAACCAACATTTTTAAATTGAACAGATTGAGGTTGGCCAGTTAAAGAAACAATTAGCTGAAAAGGATTCTCAACTAAGCACCAAACCTACTGAAAAGGCAGTAGATGATGAGCTGTCTTGGCTGAATATATTGAGCCAAGAAACCAGTGAAAATGTTCAGGAGCGGATCAACTTGCAGAAAGCTTTATTTGAGCTCGAGGAAACTAATCTTCGCAATCGAGCTGAACTCCAACATCTGGACGATGCTATTGCAAAGCACCAGGTAGGATCATTTCAGTTTAATCAATTCTTAAATTATTTGTAAGAAAGTCGTGCATTTGATAATTGCAATGCATGTATATTCGGTTGTTGGTTGTTTTCCACTGTTCCATTTGTTGGAAAAGTGGCTTGGTTATATATATATATATATATATATATATATATATATATACTCCCTCCCTCCCTATCTTCGTACTTTTTTTGTTGTCAATACGAAGCTAATTTGAGCATTATTTTTAGGTTAATTTAATTATCCTAATGAACATGTAAAAATTGTTATTGATAGTATTTATAATGATTTATCAATAACAATTTTTTAATTTTCATTAGGTTTGTTTAACTAACCTAAATTTATTGCTCAAATTACCTTCGTAATGACAACAAAGAAAGTGGGGAGATCATTTCGGGATGGAGGGAGTGTGTGTGAGTGTGTAATTTCAATGGTAGAACCTGAGCTTGTGCTAACATATCTTGTAACGGATCTTTGTCTCATAGGCGTCAGAAATTGATGGAGAGGTTGTGCAGGCTTTAAGATCAAGGCGGCAAGTGATTCTTGACAACATTCGTGACAATGATGAGGCTGATGCCAGTTACCAAAAGGTGATTCCCTTCCCCATAACCGCCAACTGGAACACGGGCACACAGAAAGAATGTACCAAAACAAAGAAAAAGGAATTTAAAAATTCACCACTTTTTTATTTATTTTTGCTCATGCGGTTCTTGATCTGTGTTCACTTTTAATCACACTGATTTTTTCTGTTTTATTATAGGAAATTGAAGCAAATGAAATGCGTAGATGTGAGCTGCAAGAGATGATTGATGAGGCCATCAATAACAACGAAAACAAAACATACTTGCGTATCCTCAGTCAATATAGACTCCTAGTAAGTGATATTACTAATTATAAAATTAAACTTGATCTTGGTACCAGGAAAATGTTGATAAAAATGTCATGTCCACCTACAATGAGAAATTAGTTTCCTCATTCAGATACCAGAAAATGCAACAGCTTGAATTTGAATTTAGCAACACCATTTAAAACATAATTTTCATTCTTCAGCCCTCCCATCTTGGTAAGGCCCCATTGTTGTTCAATTTCAGCGACAGCAAGGGAGTATGCCTGGGGTCAATCTACACCTTTATTGATATACACAAAACCAAACGTTGCTCACCTTTGTAGGGCCATGACATGATTTACTACTACCTCTGTCCCAAAATGAATGACCAAAATTCCTCTTGATCAATAGCAAATTAGGTCATTCAATTTGGGACGGAGGGAATATCTTCTATTCAGTCAAATTGTCTTTTACTGATGTTCTTGTTCTGCGTAATGTAGGGGATGAATAATACTGAACTTCAGTTTGAGATTGCAATGAGGGATCAAATAATATACAACCAGCGGGAAGCACAGAGGAACCTATGGAATTTGCTTATGGGCTCAGGACTTGATCGAAATCATCTTTCCGAGCTTGCTGCTAAGCAAGGCATAACAATAGAAGACTGGGCAATGACGTCACAATTAGAGTCTTCAGATGGGAATCTGCCTGTCAGTCTACAACTCGAAAGACATCCCCCTTCACCGCTTTGTCACACTAGAAAACAGCTGCGAGAGAACTCTACTGATACCCTCCCTCAAAACCAATTTGGGTCCCGCCCATTTTTCAATGGAAATGCGGTTGTGCCCCGTACATTTTGCAGGGAGGTGCACCAAAGCTCGTACTATTACATGTCTGAAAACTATCCATCAACTTATACAAGACTGAGTAGGAGCAGCGAGAATTGGACCTGTGATAAGCCAACAACATCACCTTTTCAATCTCCTGATAGACGTTCCCAAGGTTCATTCAGTTCGTATTCTCAGATGAGGACGACCCCTACTTCTCCTTACAAAGAAGGCTTTTTGGCAAGTTCCTCATATGGTTCGGAATTCGGACATCAGCAAAAGGTAAGCATATTTGCCAACTTGCCTTTCAACTATTGACTAATTAATTACACTATGCTATTCTAATCCAGTTGTATTTTGTTTTTGGCTGTCAACCAAACTGAACTTTGACCTATTTATATATTTGATTATCATCATGAAAATCTAAAATGTGTTATTGGTGCATTGCAAATAATACTATTACCAACATTTTCAAAATTTCATGAGAATATTCAAATTGTATACTCCTTCGTCCCAATATGATAGTCCCATTTAGGGATGGCAACGGGTCGGGTTCGGATCGGATCATGGCCGATCCGAATCTCAAACACACTGATCCGAACCCGACCCGATCCGAAAATTCAAGAAACCGTGACCGATCCGATTTGACCCGATCCGACCCGAATCTTATTAAAAGACTATTTTTTTTAGCTCAAAATTAATTAATTAAAATATATTTTTAAGTACAATGTTGAATGTTGTATGGAAAATAGTCTAAAATCATCCAAATCTCACTTACAAACACAAATTAGAAAAAATAAAATTTAAGATAATATTTAAAATATTTAAAATTCACCTTTTATTAAGGGTTCGGGTCGGATCGGATCGGGTTCGGGTCGGATTATTATGGTTCGGTTCGGGTCGGGTCGGGTTCGGATCGGATCGGATCATCAGCATGATCCGAATCCGATCCGAACCCGCTCGGGTTTTAAAAATTGCAAACCAAACCCTATTTTTTCGGATCGGATCACCTTCGGTACGGATCGGATTCGGTCAAATTGCCATCCCTAGTCCCATTTCCCCATTTTGTTTGTCCCAAAAAGTTAGTCTCATTTCCAAAATTAAGTCTTCAAATCACCAAATTTCCAAAACGTATAACGTAACCTTAATATGTAAAATGTTTGAAAAGTCAAACGGTACTATCATTTTGGGACAGAGAGAGTATAATCTTGGTCAAAGTTCAATTAACTTAGTTGACTACCAAAAACAAAATGGGATTATCTTTCTGGGATATGTAGGGAGTATGTTACTACCACTTTTGTGATTTTCGTTTTCCTTTTTAAATTTCTTCCCCGGGGAATCCGCCTTTGCGTATATTTATCTATTTTATCATGTTGTATTCCTCACACAGGATGTGTGGAAGCAAACGGAAGAAGGTTTGAGTATTAACAACAGTGGTTGCTACGATCCATGCAGACCGATGATGATGCACCCTGGTGGGTTCAACCAGGCTCCTCGTAGATACAACCAACCGGATCACTTATCTTCTACCACCAACTCTAGCTATATTTTCCCCGTTCCTTTGTCTCCATCTTCACAACTCCCTCAAATTGTTCCGGCACATGCTTATTCCAGTGCAGTATCTGTTAGTTACCTTAGCCCTAATTCTCACCCGTCCGCTTTCACCTAGTTCTTTTATGACATTCTTTTTTTTCCCCTGTTCTTGCAAATAATGTACATATATGGCGGGGGTTGCTAGGATAGCATTGACTGTAGTAGTCAAGTCAACGAGATTCAGGTGAATTTTTCTTTTCTTTCTATCGGCTCCATTCTATTCATTCTTTTATCCTATTGCTATCTGAAGAGGGGAAATGGTGCTCTAGAACCACTTAGGCAGCTGAATTTCTTGAT
The DNA here is from genome assembly GCA_026119855.1 of Campanula takesimana. NCBI lineage: Eukaryota > Viridiplantae > Streptophyta > Magnoliopsida > Asterales > Campanulaceae > Campanula > Campanula takesimana. The sequence continues at coordinate 1,664,914 of JAOWBW010000169.1, read as the reverse complement.
TTGTAATAACACTGTAAAATGTACTGAATTGAAATATCACGGTCATATTAGACTTGCCATTATCATGTTTATCGTTGTTGACCCTCAAATATACCAACTTCTGTAAACTGCATTTTAGTGGTGTGATGAAAAGATTAAAAGTAACATATATTCCCATACAAGTTAGGATGAAATCCTACAGGAATTTATGAGAAATTGTAGCGAAATTAGGAGAATGGTTGGAAACATCTGATGCATTAAGTTATATGAGTAAAATCTAAGAAATACCCTTCTATACTTTTCTGATGCAAAATACTAATAGGAAGTGCATGTTTTTGAGCTTGTCATGGCCTACTCATAACAATTTTGAAGTACCAATATACTCCCTCTGTCCCATTTTTTTAGGAGTCAAAAAATTCCTAAAAGGACGTCCCATTTTAAGAGTCAAAATCTTAAAATGAAAAGTGGGTCCTACATATCATACTCACAACAATTATCCACTAACTTTTCTTTACTACACTTTCTCTCTCCAACCCAATTATCAACACTCACAACACATCACTTTTTCCTTAATTATTGAACCCGCCTATTTTTTGACTCTTAAAATGGGTCTTAAAATGGGACGGAGGGAGTACAATTTTGAAGTACCAAGAAAAATATTGGTACCATCAACATGATCCTTGTATATTGGGATTTGGGATTGTTCTCACTCTTTTCTTTTTTCTTTTTGTTGTTGTTGTTGTTGTAACTCCCACATTTTTCTCCTTTTGCTATATTTATTTTTATTTTTTTATTTAAACACATTATATGTAAACAGTTAATTTCATGAAAAAACTAAGTTTTTTTTCCCCAATACTAGTAAATAGGGGTTTTCATGGTCCCGTCCAGTCCCCTTTTTACCAACAATTTATAAAATCAGGACCAAACTAATAATACAACCGGTCCGGTCTTATTAGACTATACATTTACATTGTTCATGTTTTTCTTGTCGTAATCTGAATATAAACTTGAGGCTTTTTCCCAAAAAATAGAAATAAAAATAACTAAATCAAGCTACATTATGATGGTGCAAATTCATTTGTTTGGTCACGTCCGAAAAGATGTTAAAATTTTTTGAATCCGAGACTGGACCAATCTTTTAGGGCTCGTTTGGTTGCTGGATAAGGATAAACAGTATTATTAGTAAGGAGATTATTAAGGCCCTCATTATTACCGATGGTACTAATTATCTTATTTTCAGAAAACATATGACGTTTGGTAAGAACAAGAACGGGATTAACGCACACTCATCGTGTCTTATATTAAGTAAAATTATTAACTTTCCGATAATACCCCTAACCAACATTTACCAAATTATCTATTCAAAATAAACTTTCTGTTTCTCAATTTTTTATTACTTAATTCCTTTTCTAATTAATTGAATTGCAGTATTTTAATTTTATAAAATAAACTTTTAAACTTTATAAAATGGATATTAAAAGGAAGTATGCCTGGAAAGTTTTATTTTTAATGTAATCATGAAAGCAATTAGAACATAGCATATCATCAAGAACGTCCTTCCTTTCTTTTTGTTTTTGGTTACTGTATCAATCTTGAAATACCTTGGTAGCCTTTTTTAAAAACTTTATAAAATGGATATTAGAAAGAAGTAGTTCTCTTAAATTGTTCTTCTCTAGTTTCTCTCAACCCAGCAACATCAAGATCACTTTTGATGCTTTCCAATTTCTGATGAGATTCTTTTAATTCAGTTCATTTGTCACGACTTCTTGAAGGTTATCAGCATCAACAAGATTTTCTGTTTAATTGAGATATAAAAAACCATTTTCTAAGAATTAGTTTGCCACTCATGGTGGATCGGAATAAGAATGAATCTAGAATTCGAATTGACAAAAGTTTCTTTAGAGAAATAAACGCAAAATAGAAACAACTAACTGTGAGAACCCTAACTAGAAATTAAGACCAATTCTAAGAAGTTAATTGATTAACGGTGCATAGCAGTGCCGAATGAATCAATTCCGAAGAACCATGTTGACGGTGATGATGGGAGGTGATCGACGATGATGGGATAACCAGAGGTGGTTATGGCAACCATACCCCAAAGCAGATTGCATAGTGTCGGGAGGAGGGCAGGCTTATTCAGACGATTTATTAGAGGGTATAAATGTCTAATAAAAAACTATCCTCGTCACTATTATACTGGTAATATTAATACTACACTTCAATTGGGATTAATAGTAAGGGGATAAGGGGATTAATCCATATTAACAGTATTATCTATCCAAATCCTTAAATCCTACCAAACGCCTATTTTAATGGTTAACCGGATTACTTATCTTATCCCGATGGCTAATACTGTCTACCAAACGGGGCCTTAGAGAATTGTAAAACCGGAACCAGGCTAAAAATATTAGCATGATCCGATTTTTTTGGGTCCAATCTAGTCAGGTCCCAATTGTTTTTTCTCAGCCCTACTAGTAAATACATGTTTTTATGGGTATAAAACTTCCAATATATTAAAGTTGTCAAGTTGACCATACATACATTTTTTTTAATAAACAACAACTTCAATTGCATTAATTAATAAGAAGATAGACGACACTCCACAAAAGTCGTAGGTTCATCTCAAATTTTCATAGTAGATCCATTCTTTAACCTACAACAACGACAATTTCGATTTAAATCTCGAGACGTACGGATTCTAATCTAAATAAAACTTGAACACGACCTCACTTCGGCCTTTAAGAAATCCCACATCGGATAATATTTCATGTTGAGTACTCGATATAGAGAATCCGGATTGACAAGTAAACATTCCCTAGACATCCAAAATCCTTGAAACATCCTTGTAAAACAGAGACAGGCAAACCAACAAACAAACAAGTACACTCTCAACGAAGAGAAATCAACTTCTCTCAACGGAAGATAGAAATTAACGGCTCTCAACGGATGAGAGAAATCAACGACTCTCAACGGATGAGAGAATTTACTATATGACAAAGGTAAACCTAATTAAAAACAAGATTTGAAGAAATAAAAAAAATCACATTTATTAATTGGTATGAAAATTAATAGATATGAAATTTAGAATATTACAAGTTGTTCAAATCAAAATAAAAAGATTATCAAATATTATTAATTTGATAGTTTTAACTTGTAAATCGGGGCTCTAGTGATAACCAAATGATAAATTTAGATGATGATGCCAAAATCTGGTTGGATCAGCCTTCGTCCAGCGGTTCGGATAATCGCAGCGACAGTTCTTGATGGCCGGATCTGCACACACGAATCAAACGTAAACTACACCGGGGCTTCACCGGCGAAGGCCCTCCGGTGTAAGAATAAGGATATGGTTTGTAGCAAAAGAAATCATTTGACCAAATTAGAGCCAAAAGTTCATTACCCTTTTCCTGTTGTGAGGACCTGTTTATATAGGTGTGGGTGAATGAGTCCTAGCTTGTTAGAGAAGCTAGGATGCCCGTGTTGATGTAGGACTCGCATTCCTTGGAGATAGACTCCTGATAAGGATGGATGATATCCTGTTATCTGGTATGAGAGTTATCCTGGTTCAGATAAGGACTCTTAGTTTTAGAGTTATAGTATAACTTTGTAAGAGGTTTCCCAACGATAATGGGAGGTTTCTGATGTAAGTCGGCCCGTCATCTAACTCTGCTCGTCATAGAGGCCGGCTAGGGATTGGACTTCTCGGACTCGGCCTAGACAAGGACTGCCTGCTCGTCCTTATTGATGTCGGCCTGTAAACATGGGCTTCCCGTGAGTGGGCCTCTCCCGTGAGTGGGCCTCTCGGTATAGGTCCGTTAGGTATGCTGGGCCTAGTTTATGGGTTCCCATCTACCAAGTCGGTTTATGTCGTTCATTAGAGTCTGGTATTGTACCAATTAATTCATAAATAAGGATTTGATTTACGATTTAAAATTGTTAGATTGTTTGTTAAAAGAGAAATTTATTGGGGAAACTAGTTTATCCATAAGTTATAAAAAGTATTGTTTTTATAAGGGTTAAGGTTTAGAGTTTTGGGTTTAAGGCTTAGGGTTAAAAACAAGACTTTGTATAACTTATGGAGGAACTAGTTTCCCCCCAAACCTACTCTTGTTAAAATTATCTGCCTGATATGACTCCAAATGCGGTAAAACTCTTCCTATCAAGTACAACTGGTTTTTCAGGGCATGAACCTGAAACCTTTTAGCTAAGCTAAAATAACCCGAACCAAATAGTATATAAAATGATAGTTCTAAAACCATAAAAAAATATTTTATCATGTTTGAAAAACAATTCTTATAGAATTTTGTGTTAAGTAAATTTTGTAGAGAATAGGGCGTTGTTATACACACCCGTAAAATTGAGTATACATAATGATAATCACACCTCAAACAAGTACAATCAACATAACACATACTTGTCACTCTTCTTCTTTTACCCTTTCAAACCCTAAAACACACACCTCCATAATTTCCCGCTACCTCCATAATTTTCGTCCAACTTCATCTTCTTCCCTAAATTTCTCTTTCTCCATAACTCTGGTCAATCATCATCTTCTTCCCATAAGCAAAATCCCCTTCCCCATAACCTTCAATTAACTACCATCTTCTCACATCTTAAAATCCAATAACCCAAAGGATCCTTCCATTCAACACAAACTTAAATAAACACACACACATAACATTACACCAAAAAACACACACAATTTTCAACTATGTCTTCAGTTTTTAGTACTTCTCCTTTTTTAGTTTTGATACTGATGCTACATAAAAATCTGGATCCGTGCCTCGATCCGCGTGTTGTATTCTAGAGATACACCGGCTTGAATTTTTGACTTTCTACCTGAGAAAACAATACAGTTAGCTCAATGCCAGGAGGGTTTCCCGGCGAAGAACCTCGGGCGTGAGAGTAAGAAACAAATATCATAAACTTAACAACAATGGAGGAAGAGAGAACTTAGAGAAAGAGAGAGAGAGAGAATACTCAGCTTCCTGAGAACCCTTTATTTCCTTACCCAAACCTTCCTTATATACTCATCCACATGCTCCTTCCATCACCCTCACTTTGGCACATGTCACTTTCCCTTGGTCCTTCACGGTGTGATCCAAGAAACCCCGTACCATCCTAAATCCCCTACCGATCTCCTAGTGGACCAACAGAGAAGATGTCGGTGAAAAGGACGTCTTCCACTCGCCATTTAATGAATTCGGCGGATGGGACATTCCCCAACGAAGTCGCTTCTGAGACCACGTCACCCGGCGAACTCGCATCTCGCCTAGATGGCGACTTGCACAACCCTCCTTTTGGCGACTTCGCGGACTGGCGGGATGGTCCAACAGGATCATATCCATCGTTGTGCAAACTTCGAATAGGATAATAATTGGACCGGGTCGGATCATCAATTAGGCTACTTCCTGTCCAATCATTTTTTAGGCCCGACTACATCACTTCCCACTGAACCCGACTACGTCACATTTACGTCCGATCGACTTCAAAGTGAACCCGACCACATCTCACTCTGTCAAGTCTGACTCCCAATTGAACTTGACCATGTCATACCCATGTCAAGTTGACTTAGAACTAGGCAAGTCGACTTCGAACTAGGTAACCATGCCAAGTTGACTTCGAACTAGGCTCCCGTCGACTTCGAACTAGGAACCCGTCAAGTCGCGAACTAGGAACCCGTCGACTTCGAACTAGGAACCCGTCGACTTCGAACTAGGAACCCGTCAAGCTCGAACTAGGAACCCATCGACTTCGAACTAGGAATCCGTCATGTCGCGAACTAGGAACCCGTCGACTTCGAACTAGGTACCCATCAAGTTCGAACTAGGAACCCGTCGACTTCAAACTAGGAACCCACTTCATATGGCCAAGCCATTAAGACCCACGCCCAATCACAATTTGGGCTTAGGCACATCATTAGCCCCCGAATTCTTGACTGTGATTATTCATGATCCAGGTGAGAATTTCCTTAAGCGGTGGGAAGGGGTGCGATCTCACTTTAAGCGACTTCCTCATTTTTTTGGGATTCTTTGACACACTTAGTGATCATCTTGCGAGCGAAAATGATCTCGAATCGTAAATACTTTAACTCACGGACATACCGTCTTTTAGAGATCATGCACTCGCTGACATATCGACTTCAGATCATGAACTCGATGACATACCAACTCTCAAGATCACGAAATCGCGGACACATTAAGTCACGGTATCATGAACTCGCGGACTTTCCCCTCCGCAGGTGTACCATCATGGTGAATCATCAACTTGAGAGATCATCAATCATTACACCTGTGAAGGTGTGATCTCACAAGCCGCACCCGTAGGTGACTAACTCATCCCGCGAAGTACAATCTCACGGGTGCACCATCATGGTGACTCATTTAAACAATGTCATAACTTAATCTTCTTATACGATGTTGTGACAAGTTTCATTCTTTAAGCGGGATAGAGCCCCCGAGTTGAGGAGATAGTAGTTGCTCTCCGTAATTTCTGTATTTCCCTAGTCGACATGCTACTTCATCTTGAACTCGACTAGGCATGCCACTTCATCTAGAACTTGACTAGGCATGCTGGTTCATCTTGAACTTGACTAGGCATGCTACTTCATCTAGGACTTCATCTAGAAATCAACTAGGCATGATACTTCATTTAGAAATCAACTAGGCATGCTACTTCATCTAGAAATCAACTAGGCATGCCACTTCATCTTGAAATCAACTAGGCATGCCACTTCATCTAGAAATCAACTAGGCATGCTACTTCATGGCACCGGCACGACAACTTCATCCCGCCAACACGGCGACTTCATCCCGCCGACATCCCGCTGACTTTATCCCGCCGACATGGTGACTTCATTGCGCAGCCATGGCGACTTCATCAACTTGAGAGATCATCATTCATGTCACTTGTTAAGTTGTGATCTCGCAAGCCGCGCCCATAGGCGACTTCGTTGCGCCGATATGGCGACTTCATTGCGCCGACATAGAGACTTCATTGCGCTAACATGGCGACTTTATCAACTTGAGAGATCATCATTCATGTCACCTGTTAAGGTGTGATCTCGCAAGCCGCGCCCATAGGCGACTTCGTTGCGCCGACATGGCGACTTCATTACGCCGACATGGAGACTTCATCAACTTGAGAGATCATCATTCATGTCACCTGTTAAGGTGTGATCTCGCAACGCCGATATGGCGACTTCATTACGCCGACATGGCGACTTCATTGCTCTAACATGGTGACTTCATCAACTTGAGAGATCATCATTCATGTCACTTGTTAAGGTGTGATCTCGCAAGAAGCGCCCATAGGCGACTTCATTGCGCAGACATGGCGACTTCATTGCGCCAACATGGCAAATCGCTCTGGTAGGTCATCGGGAATGAATTCATTCCGGCCAAATTATTCTTCAATCACTTCCTTCATATCCACTTCCTCTGCTAGAATGGAGATTCAATGGAGTTCGAACCCCATCAATGGTCTCCCTTTGTCAGAGTAAAACCGACCTCAACGGTCACCCTTAGGTTTGAGACGCCAAGTTCCTCACCCGACCTCAACGGTCACCCTTAGGTTTGAGTAGCCTTAAAGTTTCTCACTTCCGAACTACGTTAGGCTTGATTCCCTGTGAACAGGATACGTAGGAATCCTATACCTCTAGGTCCATCCATGCAACCAAATCGATCAAACCATCCTCCCATAGACAGATTGGGATGCTTTTTATGTCAACAACCCCGCTTTCCTAAAGCGACGTTGCCGAGGGGCTCTGTAAGTACCCCAATCTAAAATTAAACCAACCTAGAGGAATTCTTAGCACCATTCAAGGATAAAATGATAGGCTAGGACCTCACTAGAGTAAACCAAAACTCTAGGACTATCCTGGAATTAAAACTTAGAAAAATCCAGAAGCTCGCCAGGCTGAGCCGTACGGATGGTTTGGACGCGGGAAAGGCCCAGCCGTACGGCTACTATGGGCACCCTCAGTCCCTATAAATTAAGACCCTTACTGATCATTTCAGGGGGGGGGAGAAATACATTTATGAGTGGAAACTCTGCAGAGTTGAGAGCAGATTAGAGTCACAAACACATATTTGAGTGAAAAGAGAGAAAGAAGATAGGCTTAGAACCAAATATTGGTGAGGCCTCCTTCTCCCCATCTTCTCTTCATCTCCTACTCTATTTTTACTTTGTTTATTTACGTAATGTCTTTCATTTCTTGCAAATAATATGAATTGGAACCAAGTTCTTGACATGAGTCATGGTACCCTCATGTTTTATGCATGATCAAGGGTTCAAACCAAGGATGATCAACGCTTGTTATCATTTAATGTACATTTACTTCAAGTATTTACATTTATGCAATTTACTTTCATGTATTTACATTTATGTATTGTATTCATTTACTTTGATTTACTTAAGGATGATCAAGCTTGGGATGGTAAAGTTTTAATCTTTACCATTCAAACTTTGATCAAGCGTTAATAATGTCCCTTTGGATAATAAAGACTCAATCTTTATTCATCCAAAGGTTGATTTTTGATATCCCAAGGCATTTCCTTGGGTGAATCATCCATTTGTATGGTAAAGTTTCAATCTTTAACCATCCAAGTGGTGATTTTGGCTCAAATGTCATGTTCATCAACTTTCTTTATTTTGCCCCAATTATTGCCTTTATCACACCCAAAACCATTTGTTTTGGTGTTTAATTAGTTATCAATGTCATAGGGATGACTTAATTTATGCTTTTGTACAAATGAATAAACTGAAAAGATTCAAAACAGTCCAGTTTTAGCAGAATGCTCTGTTTCTGCCTGAAACTGGACTGATTCCTGAGAATATGTCAAAAACTCCCAGGACAGCCTCCTAAAGCCGTACGGCTAGTTTGTCCAGGGAGAACTTCTTCCAGATTTTCCCCTTTTTGTTAAATTATTTTGCAAAATAAACCTTTTCTGTTAAGTTTCTAACTGGTTCTGTTGAGAGGTCAGTTTCTCCCACTTTTATAAAACACACACACACTTGCACATATTTTGGTCAACAAACTTAGGGAGACTCGGTTTTCCGAGGTATTTTGGGTGAACCTCGATTAAGTTCTTCCCAAGGTGTAACGTGACCTCCGAATCTTTTTTCTCTAACCTTTTTCGTTAAGTTTGGGTTTAAAATTAAACGAACGTGGCGACTCCGTTATCTTTTGAACATAAAGTGTCGTGTTTGACTCTCCGGGAACCATTTATTTTTCCCGCGGGTGTCTTACAGTGGTGACTCCGCTGGGGAATAAAGTGTTTGCAAACATCTTTTTAGAAGCTTTGGGGACACTTTTGTGTGGGTCAAACTCCCGTCCCCGTTTGATTGACTCTGTGCATACTTTGTGTGTTTTATGTTTATGTTTTGATTTCTGGGAGTGAAACTGTTCTGGAAATGCAATAAACTGGGGCTTGATGATCAGAAGCTGAAAATTGGCAAAAATAATGGGGCTACTGCGCTAGCCGTACGGCTGGTTTTACTGGACCCAAGAATGTTTCAAATTAACAATTTTGTGCAGAGCAGAAACATCCTGTTGGTCCTTTTTCTTCTTCTTGTTCAGGTTCCAATTTACAGCCTCTACTTGTGCACATTTACCTTCTTTTTCCTAGCCAAAAATGGACTTTCAAAGCTTGGTTATGCATAAATTTTTGGACATAAAATTTTGGGTTTTCAAGGCCTCATTGTGCATAACCCCATTTTGTGAAAGTTTGGTTTTCCAAATCTCTTTTGTTGTGCACAATCTTTTGTACAAATTGATTTTCAAAGGGCCTTGCTCCTCTTGCAAAATTTTCGGTTTTCAAAACCTTGGGTTGTGCACAACCTTTCCATGTTTCCATGTACAAAATTTTGACTCTTGCTTGTTTATACTTTTGTTCAACTACTTGTGCAAATTACTTGTTTAAATTGTTTGTCCATATATTTTATATACTCTTGTTCATGCTCATGATATTCAAACGCATTGAAAATTCCTATTTTGACTCAAAAGGGAACATAGAAGGCTTCACACAACGCGCACTCGACCTTGTGCACATTTCAAAATGTTGGGTTTTGATGCATCATGCGCAGCGGAATTAAACATATAAATCAAACACCCAAGAGCCCAGATCCGTGCATGTTGGTTAAATTAAATACAAGATGAAAGAAACTAACCCTTGAAGATCGCATCCATGAACACGGACTTTAAGGTGTTAAAGGAAACACCCTCCATCGGTATCCACACATCGAACGGATATCAAGAACACCTTCTTGATCTGGATTTTTAGACCCAAGGCTTGGTGAAGAAACGATTTCTTCGTCGGAATTATTTTGCTCTTTGGTTATTGTATATTGATGATCAAGAATCATCAAATAAATAATCCTACCTCTCTATAATTTATTGTTTCTAAAACAATGGTTTGTGATTTCCAAAATCACCATTAGAGGCTGTCAAACCTGGCTGCATATCTTATATGAGTGTTTGACCTAATTCCTTTTGGGGTCGGGATTCCTTTTAAGTCAAGAAAACTGAACAAACTGGTCTGTTACGGGGAGAGGGGCCGTACGGCTCCATAGGAGCCGACACCACTCATTAAGCCGTACGGTGGCCAGTTTTCCGATTCTCCGACTTTCAGCCTTTTACAATCCGTTCTATTGTGTGTGACCCAATAGGATTATACTTGTTGGCAACGAGTCCGAACGAGTCAGAACCCGTAAGTCATAAGCGGACTCTAGCAAGTCATTATAACTACCCAATTAGTATTACTTTGAAAGTCCAAAGTAACCTTATAGAACATATCACAATCCCTTTGTCACGCGATATCATATTGGACATAAGTCATGGTCCTAGTGAACTTATGTTGTCCAATGCTTTCTCGATCCCGAGTAGATTGATATGAACAAATGACATTGAACACATCAATTCATTTGGGTACGGCCGTACACTATTATCAATCTCACTCATCGAGAGGCCAAGCAGATATCTCTCTTGAGAGAGGGACAAATCCCATCTTGACTTATCATTCTTCCCTACAGGAATCCGATTATGCCAATCGTAGCCTTTATAACCACCCAGTTAAAGGTGGCGTTTGAGTACGTCAAACATAATGTTCATCATGTGGAAGACTATGATAATCTCAGGTCTAAGGATTCAAATGGTATGACTATTATGAGATTTAATTATGACATTTGACCATGACATAAATCTCACAACGGGTTTATCCAGTACCTTGTTCTCCAACAAGTACCCACAAGTTTAATCCACATCCTATGCACCATAATCATCATATGATTATCTATTAAACTTATGCTAGCTCTTCATAAGTGCTAGGGACTATGATTATTATAATAAACATGCAAAAGATATAATAATCGGGTTCGTTATCTCTATAACAATGAAGCTATGATATAACGCATATGCCTTTCTCAAGGGCATAATATCCAACAATCTCCCACTTGCACTAGGCCCAATCAACGTGTATCCAATACCCATTGAGCTTAGTTATGATCTCCATCATTGTTGCAAGCAAGAATATGTAAGATAATTATCCTTGTTATTATCATATAGTATTTTGCATATTTAGACATTTCCCATCTTAGACGATTTCTCGAATAAGATAGAACCGTCCGAGTATATGTTTAGATAAGACATTGGCACCTTGGATTGTGTAATAACGATTATTAGCACAATGAAGGTCCATTAAATTAGTGACATTAGAAACGATTTCTAGTTTACTAATTAGTATCTTAATCCAAACAATTTTTTAGTTGCATCCCATGTCACTAGATACTCAACCCTTTTGTAGAATAGTAATGGTTCATTTAGAACTCTTCTCACACCATTATTAGAAGTAAACATATATTTATACTGCAATATTTATCTTTGTTGGTTTGCAAGAATGCATCTATGTAACTATTACAAGATCATCTTTCATTCCATCATAGATCAAGGACGCATCCTTTAATTCCTTTTAAAGAATATAAGGATGTTTCTTAACTAGTGACTTTCACTGGAGTCCGATTGGTATTGTCTCATCATACTCCAAGTATATGAGACATCCGGTCTTAATACATTACCATGGCTTACATGATAGATCCAATTGCCGAAGCATATGAAATCCTCATCATGTACTCTTGCTCATTAGTCTTCCAATAAGACTAAATCTTACCAAGAGTGATGCCATTAGACATTTGCAAGTAACCTCTCCAAGAGTCTTGCATAGTGAACCTTTCACTATCCTGTCTATATTAGTATTTTGACTTTAACCAATCAACCTTTTAGATTTATCTCTATAAATCAGTTCAAGAATATAAGCGGCTTTATCCAAGTCTTTCATTTAGAAACTCTATCATAATGAATTATATGTCAACTACATATATTAGACTAGGAATAATGTTACGCCTCGCTAAATTTATTGTAATCACAAGTCTCATCTTTGATGAATTCAAACCCTTTGAATACTACATCAAAATGATATTTCACTCCAAGTAATTTTCTTCAATCTATCTCATGGATTTTTGCAACTTGCATATTTTATTAGAATTTTATGCATCAAAACTTTTAGGTTGTATCAAACACATCCTAAAGTATGTTCCTATTAAGGAATGCTATTTTGACATTCATTTATCATATTTCATATTCAAAATATGAGGTCATGACAATTAGAATTCTAATATCCTTAATCATGACTATATGCAATAAAGTTTTATCATAATCGACATTATGAGTTAACTTTGCTCAATTAGTCGTGCTTTATCATTATGCACCTTGCGATCTATGTCCGTTTTCTCCAAGAAAACTCATTTTCTGTCCTATGATTTTTAAGCCTTAGGGTAGAACAATCAAGTTCCAAACTTGATTATTATACATGGATTGCACTTTTAGATTTCATGACTCCAAGTCATTGATCTAAATCCGGAGCGGACTTTGCATCTTGATAGGTAATAAGTCAATCATTCTCAATGATATCTTCCTTATTTCTTTCTATTATTAGATATCAATATTTCTTGTTATAGATAGTATCCTATCACTTATGCAAACAACTTGTGAATACTTGAACGAATTTCCACAACTCCTTGTGAAACTTTATTCAACTTCCATCTTAGGTTCCATGTCATTTTCTGGGTCTCGAACTCTTAGAGATACATTTTACTCCCACTAGTTCTTTAGAGATAAACGATTTATCTAGAAAGTGCTATTCAGAGTAACAAACAATTTGTACTCTTTCAAGGGTGTAAAATCAATATCATTAAGATATCCCATGAAAATACATTTTATTAGATTTAGGTGTGATTTTGTCCAAGACAATACTTTTCACAAAAGTATCACATTAAAAATCTTTATGAAATACAAACCAAGTTTTCTTTCATTCTATATAAAATATGGTACATTTAGAACCTCTTTAGATAAAACTCAAATTAGTGTAAGTGCAGCTGTTTCCAGCACATAAACCAGAAGGATAATTAAAAATCAACTTTGACTTATCATGAGACGAAAAACTGTAGTTTTTAGACAATTTGATAACTTCTGAAACAGGGTCCGTATGGCTTCAGATTAGGCGTACACCTGATATTCAGCCGTACGGATCTTGTTTTCAGATTCAGCTTTTCTTGTTCTGCAGAATTCTCGTTAAGTCTAGGGCTCAAATATTCATTACTTTGATCAGATCAGAGTACACTAATAATTTTTTCCATGAGTTATTGAAATCCTTTCTAGCATTATTACTTTAATGAACCACATACATCAATATGTACTAATCCAAAAGAGTACTTCCTTTTACTACTATTAGTAAGAGGTGTCTTAATCAATATCCAAGATTCACATATATTATATGATTCGAAATCATGTGAATTTAAAAGTCCGTCCCATGGAATTTTAGATATGTGTTTTTTATCATTTGATATAGACATTAATGCCTTTTTAAGAATGTAACAATTACATCCTTATATTCAGATTTCTATTATTTACGTCTCATTATTTTGTTCTTCCAAGATAAGGATATTAAGTCCCATTATATGATTAGCAATACAATAAGGCAAATCATATTTAATGGAACACTTTCTTATTCGAAATAAGAAATGTCCATAATCTTCTAATGAAATAACCAAAATAATATTTCTACTTGAAGTAGGAACATCACATCATTGTTCAAAACAATTATGAACCCACTAGATAAAGACACTTCGCAAGTTCCTATGACCAATGTTGCAACCATTGCATCATTATCAACACATAGGTTAATCTTTACCCTTTTAAGTAGAATTTTAACATAAATACTTGAAGTGGTAGTCCAACTACCCTTTTGATCTTTTAATTCAATTTGTAATTTCTCCAACGATCAATCCTATTGCCAAGGTAGACATTACATTATTTGGATTTTAGGTTTAGCCACAAATATTTCCTTTAAGTTTGACAACTCTTGTCTTGCCTTTATCTTAAATCCTTGTCCTTATTAACCTTTAGAGTTTGAGAAGGTTTCCCTTTGATATTAAGACTTAGCATTTTAAACATCAAATGTCGCTCATGAATTAATATCAAATCCGTTGTTAGTTCCAAACTAACTTGATTATCAAGCCATATAAGGTAATTAATATGTCTCTCCATGTTCAAAACATGAGAACTTATTATCATACCTTTCATTCATCAAATGAGTGTTAGACTCTAATCAATTTCAAACTTTTCTTGCCTTTCTTGCTTGTAGGAACGCTTCCTACGTGATTGATTATCAAATAAGCATCCATGTGTTTCAGATACTTCTAAAGTTATAAACATATGGTAGCAAGTCATAAGACAATTGACATCTATAGAATCATCCACATGTTTCTAATCAATATCTTTGTCCATCCTTAAGGCTTTAGGTTTATTAGGAATAAGATTTATTAAGAATTCATAACTTCGTTCTTGCTTTAGAACAATTCTTAAGCTCATGAGTGGGTCAATGAAGTTAATCTTATTCTCTTTAAGTGGGGTCTATTGCAGTAATTAATCATGATCATAGTTTAAGACATTCTACAAAATATGCAAATAAATATACACATATATTTTATACAATTATCATTTAGAGACATTTAATGTATTTTATAAATACTCCCACTAAATTATACACCTTCAAATACAACAATTGTACAATATAATCTAAGTGGGCTAAGATCCAACTTAATTTAATTTCAAGTCCGCTTTGGCGATACTGCTCAAAATTAAATTAATTAGGTAGAAAACTCTTTGTCAATCATATCATATATGACTCTTAGATCCTTTTTGAGATTTGTTAGACATCTTATGTCAAACATGTTTTAATCTCATCTTGTGTCTTAGGTCCAAAACTTTGTCTTTTGATAGCCTAATTAAGTCAAACCACGTTAAACGTATAGGAATCACTCTTTCCTCATCTTGCTCATACACTGATAGAATTAATGCACCTCGCTTTGGCAGAGCCCACATAAAACTACCCGGTGTACTCACAAGTGTTTTAATAATTGATTGGCACATGACTTAAATTTTCAAGAAGGTTTTGTTGCATAGATATATGCATCATATATTTAATTATGTCAAACATAATATAATATAGTCTTTGCATAATTTATGTTAACTAATCAAATTAATTAACAAAAGAAAAATCTTGTGATTTAATTATGAATCAACATAATGGGGAAGGAATCTAAATTATCTGTAAACAATTTACAGACTAAATATTTCATTCGCATTCCCAGAAACAAGGCTTAAGCCTGCCATTGGTCCATGCAATGAATTAGTCCAAATTTAGTTTCCTTCTCTTGCAAACAATTTACACTTTGCTCATAGGGATAATTCTGAAACTTTTGAATCCGTAGAACATCTATATATTGAGAGCACAAAACACACGGTCGAAACTAAGCCATGAAGGCATCCACAATCTCGTACTAAAATCAAGAAACCAAGTAGTTTTGTATACGGCCGATACTAAGCCAATAGGCATCCACAATTCCGTATAGAAAATAACTTGTTTCAAGATCATTCATTGTCTCATCAATATCATAGACTACAACAATTCTGAACTCTTCAGAACTCTGATTTCTGCAATTCTTTTTTAGTTTTTCAATTGAAAAATGTTTCAGGAAACACGGTTTCGAAAACCAACCGTCTGAAAGCAGTTTCAGTTTCCAGATTCGAATTCCGTAAACAATTTACAGAATAATCTCGACACCAGAAAACAGAACAAGATTCTGGAAAATTAGGGCAGAGCCGTACGTCTCCTCATCAGGCGTGCTCCTATGAGCTTGTCGTACGGTGGTGCTGTCTAGTTTCTCCAGATTTCCAGAATTTCAGAAATTCGATCAATCCCATTATCGTGTTCATACATAATCAGATTATAACGACACGAAATTCCAGATTACGAATTTAAACCCATCTAATTCTTATAATTAATAACTAATTTATTCCTCACACAAATTAGATCAAGATCATCAATAAAAATAATCCAATTAAAACATGATAATCTAAGCATGCGATTATACATATGAATCCAATTAATATTACAATCACATAATCCCCATATAACCATGCTCATAAATTTTATATCTCATATATAAAACTCAAATCACATATTCATCTTTATCATCATGCAAAATTCATATAATCGAATTAAATAATTTAAACATGATGTATTAAAATAATCAACGATGAACGGGGCTCTGATACCACTGTTGGGTTTTGATGCATCATGCGCAATGGAATTAAACATATAAATCAAACAATCAAGAGCCCGGATCCGTGCATGTTGATTAAATTAAATACAAGATGAAAGAAACTAACCCTTGAAGATCGCATCCATGAACACGGACTTTAAGGTGTTAAAGGAAACACCCTCCGTCGGTATCCATACGTCGAACGGATATCAAGAACACCTTCTTGATCTGGATTGCTAGACCCAAGGCTTGGTGAAGAAACGATTTCTTCGGCGGAATTATTTTGCTCTTTGATTATTGTATATTGATGATCAAGAATCATCAAATAAATAATCCTACCTCTCTATAATTTATTGTTTCTAAAACAATGGTTTGTGATTTCCAAAATCACCATTAGAGGCTGTCAAACCCGGCTGCATATCTTATATGAGGGTTTGACCTAATTCCTTTTGGGGTCGGGATTCCTTTTCAGTCAAAAAAACTGAACAAACTGGTCTGTTACGGGGAGAGGGGCCGTACGGCTCCATAGGAGCTGTACACCACTCATTAAGCCATACAGTGGCCAGTTTTCCGATTCCCAGATTTTCAGCCTTTTACAATCCGTTCTATTGTGTGTGACCCAATAGGATTATACTATGTTGGCAACGAGTCCGAATGAATCAGAACCCGTAAGTTATAAGCGGACTCTAGCAAGTCATTATGACTACCCAATTAGTATAAATTTGAAAGTCTAAAGTAACCTTATAGAACATATCACAATCCCTTTGTCACGCGATATCATATTGGACATAAGTCATGGTCCTAGTCAACTTATGTTGTCCAATGCTTTCTTGATCCCGAGTAGATTGATATGAGCAAATGACATTTAACACATCAATTCATTTGGGTACGACCGTACACTATTATCAATCTCACTCATCGAGAGGCCAAGAAGATATATCTCTTGAGAGAGGGACAAATCCCATCTTGACTTATCATTCTTCCCTACAGGAATCCGATTATGGCAATCGCAGCTTTTATAACCACCCGGTTAAAAGTGGTGTTTGAGTACGTCAAACATAATGTTCATCGTGTGGAAGACTATGATAATCTCAGGTCTAAGGATTCAAATGGTATGAATATTATGAGATTTAATAATGACATTTGACCATGACATAAATCTCACAACGGGTCTATCCAGTACCTTGTTCTCCAACAAGTACCCACAAGTTTAATCCGCATCCTATGCACCATAATCATCATATGATTATCCATTAAACTTATGCTAGCTCTTCATAAGTGCTAGGGACAATGATTATTATAATAAACATGGAAAAGATATGATAATCGGGTTCATTATCTCTATAACAATGAATCTATGATATAACGCATAGGCCTTTCTCAAGGGCCTAGGGCATAATATCCAACACAAAACCCTTAAAACCTGGGATGGATGCCATGATGCAGCTCGATTGGTGCTCTTATGCCCTTCTTGCGCGCACGGGTCCATTTCACTTCCCCTTCCAAGCCAAGTCAACCACACTTTGTCCGTGACACACAAATACCGTGACCGTGGTTGGTTTTTGGTCTAGCTCACATCATCACATCCCTAATACGTGTCCAAATGCTAATTATGTCCAAGTTAACGCCCGAGTCACGACTCCTTGTGAAAGCAAGTGTGACCAAGGTCATCCTTGACCCGGTCCTTGACTTATGCGTTAATCCCAACCATAATTAACCAAAGTCATGTATTAAAGATAGGTTAACACCGCGCCATTAAGCTCTAATGCTTGACTCATCCTAATCATCTTTAAGCCCAAGGCTAAGGTCCGAGATCCCTCATTAAAATGAGGTCATGCCGGAATTTTGTTGGAGCGTTAAGTCAATCTTAACCTTAACCGGGGCTTAACTATGATAAAAATGGCCCATGCATTGGAACTTTGTGACGTACTAGACCCTAGGTTTGGTTCCTTCGGTCGGTGGAAGATGCGTGCCCTATAGGACCCTCACCCGGGATAGTCCGTTCTTAGGAGCGTGCAATACAGGTGAAAAACGAGGGGTCTATAGACGTAGTGATAGACTCCACTGATCCAGGTTTTAGAATAGTTGCGAAAAAGAAGAGAAATCTTTTCCAGCCACTTAGGAATAAAGTGATTGTTTTAAATGAACTCGAACCGATGAATACATGATTTCCGATTGCGTGCTAACGTTTGTTCATGTGAAAAGATCATCCAATAAAAACGTTTTTTCTGTAAGAAAAGTAAATCCACTTAAATGCATGGCTCGGCTCCTTCTCAAAATCGCCCCAAAATGGAGTCAATCCTCTTTATGTATCGAGACCTCCTTGTGTCAAAATCCCTTTCTTACTCAGAGCATGATTTTTCCGTAAATCCCTTCGAAGCGCCCTTATGGCTTGTCGGTTCATTGTTTGATAGGAAAGGATGGAAGCTCGCATAGAAATCGTAGAGAGAACCCTGGATGTTGTAGATACCCCGAGAGGGCACGGCTTGGCTAGAGCACGTGAGTTATTCATAGGATGTCTATTTGTGTTTTAGAGTCGCCACCTATGTTTTAGAGGAACATAAGAAAAACCTAATGTATAGCCTATGTTTGATTATGAAAACAGAGATTCTTGTTTAGAGGTTCGGAGGTTAGGTTACGAGATGGGAAGTACTTAAACACCCACCTCGCCCAACTAATGTTGGTCTTCCTTGATCAAAGTCTACATAAATAAAATGATGTTCTTCCTATTTTTGACTATAATAAAAGGTGATTTAAAAGGGGGTGTTTGAAATGTAGGGAGATAACTCCTTGACTAGCTTCAATGAAGTGAAGTAGTCCCCGGTGTCATGTCCCAAAATGTTTGGGTTATTGCACGTTTGATTAAAGTAAAAGAGAGAAGAGATGAAGTGGAGAAGAAAGGGGAAAAATGGACTTGTACCTATGCTTCGAAGACCTTCAAACACTTCTTGGTGAATTACTTGAAAGAAGCGTTGGAAGTGATTTTGGTATAGTTTTTGTAGAGAGCTATTTTTCGGTCCTCGAAAATGGTGGAAAAGGGATGTTTTTATATGTAGAAAATATATGTTTTTGGTGCCAAAACTCAGTCATCAAGAAATCTTTCTCGGGCAAAATCATGTAAGATGAGCAAGGGAGAGATTCTTGGACAGAAATCTGTAACTGACGCCAAGAGGCGCGTGCTTCCTACCTTGGGGGCGGAAGGCGCGCGCTTCTGGCTCCTATAGTCGGAGGCGCGCGACTCAGAGATAGCTTTTTTGACAGAATGGACTAGAAAGTCAGCCTTGTTATTCAGTTTAGTCCCTGGACTTAACGAAGTCAGTCAGGAACTTAACAGAAGTAACATAAACTAACAAAGAAAAACTTAAAGAAGGAGAAACACAAAATCAAATTTGCAATCGGGGTGAGTGGTCCAAGGCAGGGTGTCTACAGAGCCCCTCGGCGACGTGGATTGCAAAGAAAAACGCGTCGACGAAAGAAAAAAACATCCGCCGAGGACATCACCAGGAAAAAAGCAAAGACTCGATGAAAACAATAATCTTGAAATTATAAAAGATAGGAGTGCGCTCCTTGTATGAGCGACTTTCGTTGATGGAAATGGTGCAGTGATAGAAATCGGCCCACCGTGGCCAAGATTTAGAGTCTGTATAGAGGACTTGGAGGGACTCGAGAGTCTGCCTGCCGATGTAGAGGGACTTGAAAGTCTGCCTGCTGATGTAGAGGGACTCGAAAGCCTGCCTGCTGATGTAGAGGGACTCGAAAGCCTGCCTGGCAATGTAGAGGGACTCGAAAGCCTGACTGCCGATGTAGAGGGACTCGAAAGTCGGGCTGCTAATGTAGAGGGACTCGAAAGTCAGCCTGCTCATGTAGAGGGACTCAAAAGTCGGCCTGCTGATGTAGAGGGACTCAAAAGTCGGCCTGGTGATGTAGAGGGACTCGAAAGTCTGCCTGCTGATGTAGAGGGACTCGAAAGTCTGCCTGCTGATGTAGAGGGACTCGAAAGTCTTCCTCCTGATTTGGAGTCTGTGTAGGGGACTAGAGATGAATGCGAATTTGTTGAGTAGAATTTGCTGATGAGGAGGTGATTTCAATGGTTCACCGCGGGCCAAATTTGCTGTTTTGAAGCTGTATGCTGCTTGGAATCGCACTTGCAGTTGACTTTTACGGGGTGCGGGCACAGTTGGTTGCGAACCACTTATTCTATATTCTCTTTTAAGAGGAAAAGCTGAGGTTGACCTTGACTTTTATAAGAGAGAGAGGGAGACACAACCTACTTTTAGTGGGAGTTTCTATCTTACTTTGATTCAAACATGGCTTAGGGGCGAACCAAATTAACGCGTGCCCAACTGTATGTTCGAGGGCAGAGATTGTTGTGGCTTCGATGAAGAATTTCCTGACTGTTGATTTTGGGAGTGTCTGGACCTTTGTTCCTGCATGATTTCTTCTCTTGACACGGGCCGGTTGCGGTATTCCTGAGGTGGGAGGCGGGTGCCTCGGCTGATGGCTTTGAGATGCACGCGCTTCCCAAGTGGGTGGCGGGAGGAGCGCACTTCTGTGGAGCGAATTTCGGGGCTTAACATTTGCTGGCTAAAAGATCCTCAACAGCTATAATATCAGCCTCTGTTCGAACACATTCTTCCAACAGCTTTTTCCTGCCATTTTTGAATACTCTTTTCTTGCTCAATTTTGCTTGAAATCCACACTTTCCATGGCCTTAAATTTTTTTGTTCTTGATACAAAGGTTGTCGGTGAGTATGTGAAGGATTTATCAACCTTTGTTTACTCTTTCAATACCCATCCCAAGAAGGCTTTTGTGAAGAATTTTGGGTTCCGAATTCTTTTCACGCTTCGGACCTTAAAGCCGGATTGGGACTTTTTGAAGGCTGCTGCAGCCTTTTGGGATTGTGATAGTCACACTTTCAACTTTTTGGCGAATGAAATGGTACCGACTGTTGATGATTTTGGTGCCATTCTCGGTATGCCGTTGGCGGGTCATATTGCCATCCCCAAATACCATAGATGTGTGATTGATTCTTGGTCCGACTTGCTGAACCTCCCTATCGGAGATGTGAAGAAGATGTTGCATGGTACCGTGGTAGATGTAACCGAGATGCCGATATTTTTCAGCTTGCATTCGGAGGATATGGCGGTCCAGTCTCTCAAGAGGAATGCCATGGCAACTTGTCTTTTCAGCGAGGTTCTTTTCGTGACCCCATTCGGGACGGCAGATGCGTAGTTGGCTGAGATTATCTTGCATGCCAAGGAGAAACAATTTAGTATAATCCCTCTTATAGTGGGTATAGAGACCCCATTTTGAACATTCATTTATAATCACACTACTTCTGTGTCTCGCCTTTGATTTGGGTCAAAACTCGTTAAGTTGGACATGTTTCGTTAAGTTTCTAACTGACTCCGTTAGTTAGGGGCCAAACTGAACATTAAAACTATCGCAGAGGGCAAATAAGTGATTCCAGCACTTAGATGTCTCGTACGAGGTATCCCCCTCGATAGTCGGGTTTTTGGTCAGTTTCCTTGTTGATCTTAACCCCTTTTCTTGGCAAACACTCATGCAATCCGAGAAAACCTAATGGCCGATCCTAAAGTCCAAAAATACCTCTGTGGAGATCAACTCATTGATTCCCACTTCAACTTACCTTCTTGGTCAAAACCCTAGGTCAAAATCTCCTATAAATATAAGGTTCTTGAACCAGAAAAAGGGTAGACTCTATATTCACCAAACAACCACTCAAAATCTGACCAAAGAAGTTCTTCTAATCAGCCCCTCTCTGATACCCACGAAATTTGGAGGATCAAGGCCTTTAGTCAAGGCCATCCATAGGATTCTTGAAGAAAATTCTTAGGTAAATCTTTGTTTTTCTATCTTCTCATCTCCTTCTTTGTGTTTGAAGTAGTGTGATTCCATTAAAGGATCAGCCTAGAGCCTCTCCAACCCATGGAGATGGTCTCGAAGCACATGATCCGACATCCCAAATAAATAAGTCATTATTTATTTGTTTGTTTTTATCTTTTGGTACACGAATGCATGATTTTGAAACGATGATGATGATTTCTTAGCAAGACCAATCCTAGATTGGGTGAATTGGGTGCTCCTTGACCTTCCCAATTCATAACTTAACCCCCAAATCCATCTCGGCCCGTGTTCCGACAATAACATGGTGGCGACTCTCAAATCAAAAAGAAGGTGAATCGAAGGTCGAAAGCATGCCATCGAAGCAAAAACCTCGCGCGCAAACAGTGGCGACTCTACTGGGGAAGAATCACAGTAAGTGGGTTAGACTTGCGTCGAAAGAAATCATCATTGTTTCAAAATTCTGCAGTCTGTACGTTAGTCTGTTCCCAGACTGGGATGCCTCGTACCGAGGTATCACTTGTATCGTACGAGACATCTCAGTTCTGCCTGGCAGATCTGACTCTCTGGTTTGAAAAGGGAATTTTATTCGGTTCAAACACGCACACAGAGTTCCAGATCTGCCCCCCCCTGTTTCTGAGTCTTGGGACCTTCCTAACGACGAAGACTCTCCCCATATATTATAAGGCTAACCTTTGTTTTTCAGGAGTACTTGCTAAATGTTTATCCCCTGTTTTACATGCATTTGTCTTATGTGTGAACTACGACGGCCTGAGTTCCTCCACAAGAGGGAAACATAGGCAGCCACTTGGCCCGGCCATTGCATGTTTTTGTTTTTTAATTTAAAAAAAAAACTTCTATTTTAACCTTGACACCTAGATCTTGACTCTCACACACGTGCACACATGTAGATTAATTGCACTACATACCCTATAAACCCGGGTCCCAATCGGAGGACGGATGTCGGTCATCACCCCCATTCT
Organism: Campanula takesimana; assembly: GCA_026119855.1. Taxonomy (NCBI): domain Eukaryota; kingdom Viridiplantae; phylum Streptophyta; class Magnoliopsida; order Asterales; family Campanulaceae; genus Campanula; species Campanula takesimana. The sequence continues at coordinate 1,641,427 of JAOWBW010000169.1, read as the reverse complement.
AACGAATGGCCCTCGTCGGTCTCTCCAAAGATGGTGTACCCACTCCGTGACACGCTCCTAGACTGTGCTCATGGGGAGCCTTAGCCGTAAGCCTTGCATCAACCTCATACATACATACTAGTTAATAAGACACTCCTCGAGACCGTTCGGTTCGATTCTTAGGGTTGTTTTAATCTTTGCCCAAGATAACACGTCTTTACAATCTATAATCCTCCCTTGTGAATATGACGAATGTCCCTTCGGTAAAATGTTGAACAAAGGATTTTGAAAGAATGGAGAACCTCTCTACGGAAATCCGAGCTTGTGTTTTCCTACTTTTACTATTCTGTGCGGGATTGTGGATGCCATTTTGGCTTAGTTTCAACCGCACCGTTCAACATGCCCCTTTCGGTTGTCCCTTAAAATTCACAAGGTTTGATTGCATTAATGCGTTGTTTAACAAAGTGCAAAACAACTACGGGTCAGTTAGGTTTGGTTAATCGAATGGTAGATTCCGATGAGAATATGAGACCTTTGCCCGAATTGTCCGTTTGGGAGAGTTTAATACAGGTGAAAAACAAGGGGCTCATATTCTAGGGTGACAGAATCCACTGTTCCAGGATGAACTAGAGTAGTAACCTCTTAAAATGGATTGAATTCCATCCGACTAATAGGATTAAAATCTGCAATCTGACTGTTAGGCTGGATGCCTCGTACGAGACATCCATTGTCTCGTACGAGACATCCTCCCTTTTCTGTGAATCTGCCGTGTTGGTCAACCCCTGTTTCATAAAAGCCGACTTGTTGGGATCCCAGCCTGGATTTGACACAGTTTCCGCACTCTAGGTCCGTCTGATCAGCAAAGTAGCTCCACGCTCCTAACACAATGTCTGCCCGTAAAGAAATGTCTCTCAGAGAAATCTCACAAAGTCTGCGCTTCAAGATGGAAGCCACCGGAGGTTGGAAGGAAGGCCTACCCGATGGAGAGGCCCCGGAGATCAACATCATGCAAGAATTTCGCTTCAGAGGGCTTGACTATACCTCCTATCATGCTCATGACCAAGTTAAAGAGCGTAACGAACAAAGCGAAAAGGATTGGGCCGAAATCAAGAGAATGATCGACGGCAGTAAGCTCGAAATGTTGCAAACTGAATACAATGAAATGAGTAAGCGGTACAATGCCGCTGTCCAGAGAGCCTAAGATTTAGAGGACAACCAAGAGAAGGTCATCAACGATGAGGTAGGTAACTGCATCAGCCTACTTTATCAAGACCTAAAGAACCAAATGGAAGAGGAACATAATCATCACCTCAATGTCATGAGGGACCACTATGAGAGCATCATGCAAAGCCTCCAACCCAAGCCACCAAGGGTCTACACCGATTTGAGCCAAATCCGACTTGGTAGGGTGTTCCAAGAGCTTGAGAGGGAAGGCAAGTTAGCACCTATGAGGGGGTACAAACCCAAATATGAGGGAGCCGGAAGGGCCTTGCACCTGTATTGCTACTACCATCAGTGCCGCGGTCACCACACCGACAAATGCAATAACTTAAGAGATAAGATCCAAGATCTTATCGACCAAGGCACTCTACATATAATAGGCGATGTGATCGGCCTCGTGATCAAGAATGAGGGGTCCAAACCTCAAGCTCTTCTTCCACTACATTAGTTAGTAGTTTAGTAGACTAGTTTTTACCTCATTTTCATAGCTTAGACGTTTCTTCCTTTTAAACTAGTTGTTTCTTTTTCTATTCCTTAAGGGATCCTACTCACCTAAGAATCATTGTGGGTGAGAGCATGCCCTCCTATCAATTTCAATTTTTAGTAATAGATAGCTTCTTTTAAATTTCTCACCTTTTCCGAAAGCAAAGTAGTGTAGAGATGGTAGAGGTGCACAATGAAAATGACTATTCCAAGGCGATTCCATTCTCCGGAACGCGTCCAGTACTTAATATGATGCTAAAAGAGGGATACTTCCCCGGTCTTGGACTTGGCAAGCATTTACAAGGGATAAAAGAACCACCACCTGTCGTTCTATACCCCCAGAATATGGTCTAGGGTATGTGTCACTATTAAAAGGCATCCCCAAAGAAGAAAGGGATTGGACTTCGTACATTGTACCACTAGCACCGCCCTATCGAAAGACTCTAAACGGGTACTTTGTACGCGAGGGGGAAAACTTGCCATACTTCATGTTCCCTGAACCATTGATTGACCATAGGGGGAAGCGCCAACCGGGCTTTGAAATATTCAGTGACTGTGATCCGTACTCACTCGAAACAGAACCGATGCAATTTTCGTGGCTACCTCGAGAATTAGGGGGTACCAAGGCCGAGGCATTCAGTGAGTGGGACTTTGTGTTGGGAGAACACCTACTGCACCAATTTCTCAACCTTTGCAAGCTAGAGGACACTCAGATTAATGAAATAGACAAGGGGGATGCTTCGAACCAAGACTACACCAAGCTCATCGAGAAGAGTGACGAGCCTATTCAGAATTGGTACACAACTGGGGGACCCATAGCAAGTGAAGACTTCCTGATCAAGGAATTAGGATGTACTCCCCATCCCCATAGGGCAAGAAAATTTGTAACTCTTACCTTAGAGTCAGATACCGCTACCGATGATCTCACCCAAGAGGACTTGGATGCCATCGCGGAACGTGTATTCCCCTACTTTCTTAATGAAAAAATAGATCTTTCTGAGTATCCCGAGATTGCTAGCGTCCTAAATGATGAATTAACTAACAACTCTAACGAATTAGATAATAATGAGTCATATGACGAGATAGATCAAGAAAACGAACAAATCTTAAAAGAAATTAATAAGCAAGTAGGTCTTCATGGCGGAAATGGTCCTATTGATGCCGAAGAAATGCAAACAGTTAATCTGGGGACGGACGATGATCCGAAAGAGACCAAGATTGGCAGTTTCTTCAAAGGGGAAGACCGACAAGCCCTCATAGCGCTTCTCCGAGAATTTGTGGATGTGTTCACTTGGTCCTACAAAGATATGCCAGGGCTAGCCAATTCGATCGTTGAGCACAAGATACCACTGCTTCCTGATTCGAGGCCAGTCAAGCAGAAACTCCGCAGAATTAAGCCAGATTGGTCAGTACAAGTCAAACAAGAGATAGAGAAACTCCTGAGTGTTGGGTTCATCAAAGTAATAGAGTATCCAACCTGGTTGGATAATACTGTACAAGTTTCCAAAGCAAATGGAAAAGTCCGAGTCTGTGTTGATTTCCGTGATCTCAACAGAGCATCTCCGAAAGATGATTTTCCTCTTCTAAACATAGACATGCTCGTCGACAATACCACAAAGTACGAAGTTCGTTCATTCGTAGACGGATTCACCGGTTACAATCAGATCCTCATGGCCGAGGAGGACCAACACAAAACAGTGTTTACCACACCTTAGGGGACGTTCTGTTATACGGTCATGCCATTCGGACTCAAGAATGTCGGAGCCACTTATCAGAGAGCCGTAACTGCATTGTTCCATGACATGATACATAAATAAATGGAGGTGTACGTTGACGATATGATCATACACTCCAAAGGCTCCGATAGGCAACACTTTGTCGACCTCAGAAAGTTCTTTGAGAGGTTGAGACACCACAAGATGAGACTTAATCCGGCCAAGTGCACATTTGGGGTAGTGAAAGGAAAGGTCCTTGGGTACATGGTCACTGAGCGTGGTATAGAAGCAGATCCCGCTAAGATCAAAGCCATCATTGACATGCCTCCACCTAAGATGCAAAAAGAAGTCAAGGGATTTATGGGTCGCCTTCAGTACATTAGTCGTTCCGTTAATCAACTCACGACGATGTGCGAGCCCATTTTTAAGCTACTCAGGAGGAATGAATCCCTAGAGTGGACAGAAGAATGCCAAGAAGCTTTTGATAAGGTCAAGGAGTACTTAGTGAATCCGCCCGTATTGGTTCCACCGCATAGGGAGAAATCATTGACCTTGTACCTCACAGTCAATGACACTGCATTAGGGGCTATGCTAGCACAAGAGCGACCCGATTCGAAGAAAGAGAACGCCGTGTACTTTGTCAGCCGTCGCTTCTAAGGGGCTGAACTGAATTACTCTGCATTAGAGAAGTCGTGTGCTGCACTCGTATGGGTAGCTGAGAGACTAAACCGTACATGGAGGTGTTTCCTGTACAACTAATCGCCAGAATGGACCCAATGAAATATATCTTCGAGAAGTCGCATGTCTCCTCTAGGATAGCCAAATGGTACTTCATGCTCGCGGGGTACGATATCACTTACATCACACAGAAATCCGTGAGAGGGAGAGTCTTCGCGGATCACTTAGCCGAATTTCCATGTGATGAAGCAAAGGGGGAAGACCCGCGATTCCCTGAGGAGGACATCATGTCAATAGCAGAAAATAAGTGGCAATTATTTTTCGATGGCGCTGCCAATAAACGGGGATATGGCATTGGCATGTTACTAGTAGATCCCTCAGATTTCTACACTCTACTTACAATCCGCCTTGACTTTGAGGCCACTAACAATATTGCTGAGTATGAAGCTTGCATAGTGGGGCTTGAAGCAGCCTTAGAAAGAAATGTGATTGAACTAGAGGTGTACGGAGATTCACAACTTATAATCTGACAGTCACTCAAGAAGTGGAAGGTACAAGATCCTACACTCCAGAAATATAACGACCATCTCCAAGACTTGGTCAAACTGTTCAGAGAGGTCACTTTCTACTATTTTCCTAGAGATAAGAACCGCTTAGAAGACTCGCTAGCCATGCTAGCATCGCTTGTTGAAATTCCCGAATGGACTGAGGTTAAAACCTTCAGAGTCGCGAGGCGAACGACTCCTGCCTATTACTCAATCATAGACTGCAAAGAAGAGTGTAACTCCGTGAATACCTTGGACAACAAACCTTGGTATTATGATGTATGGCGTTTCCTCCTAGACGGAACATTCCCATCAGACGCGTCACCTAAAGCGAAGATAGCCCTCAAACGGCTTGCCGCATAATTTGTTATCATAGGTGATCGCCTCTATAAGAAGCACCACGAGTAGTGTCTACTCTGTGCCGATGAGCACGAAGCCGTAGAAATCATGGACCAAGTCTATCAAGGAGTCTGTGGAACCCACATGAATGGCAATATGCTAGCAAAGAAAATCATCCGACTAGGATACTATTGGGCTACAATGGAAGCGGACTGCACCAACATGGTTAAGAAATGCCACAAGTGCCAGATACATGCCAACTTACAACACGCACCACCGTCCGTGTTATACCCTATGACATCCCCTTGGCCATTTTCTACATGGGGAATAGACGTCATTGGTAAAGTTTCGACGACAGGTCATAATGGGCATTCATTCGTGTTAGTCGCTGTTGATTACTTCACCAAATGGATCGAGGCTCAATCCTACAAAGTCTTGAATGCCAGAAAGGTGGCTGAGTTCATTAAGACCAACATTATATGCCGATATAGGGTACCTCATGAGATGATATCTGACAATGGCATGCACTTTGAGAAAGAATGTGACCAACTACTTGCAGAGTACAAAATAGAGAGACATCAGTCATCACCGTACCGACCACAGACCAATGGAGCAGTCGAAGCTGCTAACAAGACCATTGAGACCATCATTAGGAAAATGGCTAAGATTGGCAGAGATTGGCCCGACAAGCTACACTTTGCACTCTGGGGCTACTGAACTTCAATTCGTACCGCTACCGGTGAAACTCCATACGCCCTAGCCTATGGGATGGAAGCAGTGCTACCAATTGAATTAGAAGTACCATCACTAAGGGTTCTCCTAGAAAACCAAGTGAGGGAAGTCGCATGGTTAGACACCCGTTATGAACAACTAGCCCTGCTAGATGAACGACGACTTCGAGCCGCCGAGCATATCCAAGCGTATCAACGGAGAATGGCCCGAGCATTCAATAAGAAAGTCTAGTCCAGACATCAAAGAAGGGGACTTTGTCCTACGTGAACATCGTCCTGGACCGTTCAATCCTATGGGCAAATGGGGACCAAGATGGATAGGCCCCTACATAGTCAAGAAGATATTCTCCGGAGGAGCGGTACAACTCGCAGGCCTAGATGGAGATCAACTGCCGAAGCTCGTCAACATGGACAAGCTAAAGAAGTACTACTCATAAGTCCGTCCCCTATTCCAAAGAAAAGAGGAAAGCTCGCTAGGTTAAAAACCCGCAAGGGCGGCCTAGGCAAAAATTAGAGCAGAAAGCACTAGAAAAGAGGCCCGCTAGATTGAAAACCTGAAAGGGCGGTCTAGGCAAAAATCAGGGTGTGCATTAAAAAAAATAATAAAAAATAATAAAATATATATATATATAATAGGGGACAGTCTCGTGCGAGAGACCTATGTCTCATGCGAGACATGTCAGTCAGCAAATATATTTTTCTCTTTCTTACACAAGAACTACGATGACCTGAGCTCCTTATTTAATTGATGTAAAAGGAGAACGTAGGCAGCCTTTTGGTCCGGTCTATTCAATAAATAAAATCAAAGTCTGGTCTTCTTATTAATTGAATGTATTTCAAGAAAACAATAAGAAAATTTCTAACATGAATACCAATTTGCAAAAGAAAATAAATAAAATACTAAAAGTCTAAACATTGGTCTATCTATTGGCAATCTCTCGATACTCCTAAGGATCTATTTCTTCCTTAACTTAGTAGGGGCTTGACCACGATCCGCCTTATCATCCCTCTTCCTCTTGAACCAAGGTATCTCAAAACCGGGAGGAACATCAAGACAACTGAACACCGAGGGAGTCAGTCTCGCGAACATATGAGGCCTATCTAGAGCTTGGAGTTTACCAGGAAGTCCGTTTGCTCTCTTCTCGTAAAAGTCACTCTCCAGAAAGTCTTGAGTGGCATCTGCTCTGACATTAGAAGGATCCTCCTTAGCTTCCTTCTTCCTCAAATTCAAACTAGGCTCAAATTGGTCCCCCAACAGAAAGTGACGGATCTCATCAATACCCTCGACATTGGGACGGAGTTCCGAGAGAAACCAATCTAAGTATTTGTCCGACAAATAGATACTTCCTCCATCATGACGAAGATTGGTCCAATGATCCATAGTGGTGCCTTGCCCCCAAGCACGAGCCAAGCTCGTAGAGAACTCCGAGTCCATGAAAGAAACATCTCGAGGCCGTCCCCCTGACAAGAAAGTGTCCCGCTGTTGACCGAATTGTCGCATTACCCTCCGAGCAAAGTAGAAAGAAGAATCCCTCAAGCTCGAAAGAACGACCCTTTCGTACCCGAGGGTATTAGCTACAAACCTCCTCACCCTCCAAAAGGATGGGCACCAAGCGATATCATTGGTCTCCGCTTTAGCAAAAAGATGAGCCCACTCCTCAATGCTGAGAGTCCAACATTTTGAAATGTTCTCTGAGCCAAATAGTCAACAACAATGGACTTCCCCGAGTCATAGAGCCGGTTCGGTGTAACTCATCAAGACCATGAAGGGTCTCCCCCAAGATAAGAAGGATTATGTTGAAGGCCCGTCCTCTAGCTTGCAGAACGATGTCCACGAGCTTCGTGTTCGCCATGCCACACTTGCTCATAAAAAGCACGCTCCGAAATAAGCACAATGCAAAGAGGCAGCACTGGGAATCCACACCGTGACCGCGAGTCACCCGACCTTTAAATCTCCTAGGTAAAGCGTGGAGATCAATATAGCGGTTATGAACATAACTCTGAGCCTCAGGAAGGCCAATGCTCAATAAGTCTCTAAGAGACTCCGCTGGTACCTTATCGCAATTAGGAACTGCAATCACCCCAGTCATAGGCATATCCTAGATAGCCGCCATCTCCTCCACAGTAGGGACCATCTCATTAAGTGAAAAGTTAAAGAGGTGAGTTGATGGATCCCAGAAGCGTGCAACTCCCTTTAAGAGGTCCCATTCCGGTTTTAGGTTCTTCAAGGTGAAAAGAATCTTGAAACCGAACATCTCCACGAATCTCTCTTGGCGAGGTTTATTAAACGAGCGAAAGAACGTTGCTAAATCATTCTTGTAGCGTTCCACTAACTCTAAGTCTAAGGAGAACTCGTCAACGATTATTGATGAAGGGACGGACTTGCTTGGGGCCATTGAGAGCAAAAGGTTGAGAATTCTACTCCAAAAGAAAGGTTCCCAGAACTGATTCAAGGCTGCATGGTATTCTAGGACGGACTAGAGGTGTTTATATATAAGTTTGGACACCAAATCCTTGAGGAAAAAGGAGAAACAACCGCAGATTGAAAGGATGGCTCGTACGAGACATCGATGTCTCGTACGAGGCATCTCCCAAGTCAGAACAACAGAGACTCTGCTTAGATTTCAGGTTGCTCAACAAGTCAAAACATGTCTCAATCACCCCTGAAATCCATCCAAAATAGTTCATTCACCACATACAAATGGCCCAACGCGAATCCACCTCATAAAATTATCCCTCGGTTGACCAACCGGATGTGAGTCAATACATTTACGCAGTCAGAAATAAAACTAAAATTAACTAATGTATTGTGTGCTAGAGTTAGGAAATAATTGTTGCATAGGTATAAACCGAAGAAAAGAAAGATTGTCTTCGCCTGCGCCGAGGCAATAAGTACATCATCAACAAAAAAAGGGGGGAATGGGGGAATCCCATCTAAGACGTGTCGCCACCGCCGCACTGTCATCCGTCAGTCCGAGGCCTCTTCCCGCAAGAAGCTAGCTCCGCCGTCTGCTGAGCCAACCGTCCGAGCAGCCCTGCTGTCTCTCTCTTCATCCTGTTGACATAGGCCATAAACTGGGCAAGCCGTCCCGCGACCTCTCTATATTCAGCAATGGGCACCTGTTGAGAAGAAACAAATAAAGGTATCAAAATCCTCAGATAAATGATAAACAGAGATATAAATTGGTAAAATGATGGAAATGACAGAAGGAGGGTCATAAAAATCATGCCATGGTTGCGTCGGCAGGAGGTACAAGTTCCTCCGGCATATCATGCTACGTGGGAAGATCCTCGGTACTCTCTACTCCCTCAGCCACGCTGTAGGTAAAAGAAGCTGGTCCAAGCTGTGGACGAAAAGGGACGTGGATAACTCCCTGGGCCTGAGCCTGATCACCCTCTATAATCAGTCGGGGCATGAGACGAGCAAGGAAGTCCTGGTAATCAGCCTCCAAGTACATAAGGTCAAAGGCATCCTGACCAATAATGAGGTCCCCTCTCTCGTCCTCCGCAATGGCATAAGAATTAAGCATATGGGCCGGCGGATCCAGAGGGACTATGACGTCGAGTCTGCCACCACCCTGCTGGCGAGAGACTCTCTCTCCTAAATAGAAGCATCCACCGCCAAGGCCAATCATTAACAGCCTCATACCGGCAAACCCATAAACATGGTCAATGCCCAAACTCCACCATGGGAAGAAGGCAACAGTGGACTCTGGGACGGCCTCCCACCTGTCAAAATATAGCCTCATGCGCTCCACCGTCATATCAGCCCCCTCGGTCTGCTCATCAAGGGTATCCCTATTATCCCAGCGCCACCTCAGAATATCGGGGAACATAACAGTATTGTCTCGAAGATTGAAAGTAAAGAGACCAAACATGGCGTATCCCCAAGCCTGCAAAATGGGAGAAACATAAAAGAGGTCAATACACAATAGCTCAAATGAGGAATGCTATCAAAATAAACTGGGGCTGAAATAAAGGAGGAATACAGAAAAAGATGAGTATTGTACCTCCCGAGAAGAAAATAGGAAAAGTGATTTGAAAATCACTTCCAGCGCCTGAAATGCCTCTATTCTGCGCAAAAACAGAAAAGTCTCGTACGAGACATCATTCCCTCGTACAAGAGATCTCCATAAAAGTCTCATAAAACCATGTTTTCTTGAGAATTCCAGATAAGCCCTGCTTTTAACAGAAAGGTCAGAAAAAGCCCTGCTTTAGACCAAGAGGTCGAATCTGAACCCGGTTCAAGATGGAACATTGAGTCGTCAACAAAATGGATATTTTTCAGAATTGGAACAAGCAAAGTTGTTTCTCAGTACGAATTTATCCTCACCGTGCATCCAAGATCATGGGTGAGCAACAAGAATCTGTATCAGCAAACTCTGAATCCCACGGCTATCATCAAGGTGTAAGCTAATGGCACAGGATTTGCAATCAGTTATCCCACGACTGTCATCAAAGTGTAAGCTAATGGCACAGGATTTACAACCGGGTATCCCACGACTGTTGTCAAGACGTAAGTTAACAACACAGGATCCCACCATTTGGAGTCCCATAATTGTCATCAAGACGTAAGTTAATGGCATATGATTCACTTTTCTGGCAGAAAGGCAGTCGCATTAGAAGAAGAAGCAAGGTCCGAGTAATTGGCGTCTCCACATCCGGGTATCTCACGACTGTTGTCAAGACGCAAGTTAACAACACAGGATCCCACCATTTAGAGTCCCATAATTGTCATCAAGACGTAAGTTAATGGCATAGGATTCACATTTTCAACGGAAAGGCAGTCGCGTTGAAAGGAGAAGCGAGGTTTTAGTAGCGTCTCCAAACCCAGAGTCCGATAATTGTTATCAAAACGTACGTTAATAACATAGGATTCATATTTTCCAACGTAAGGGACAAACTCGTGGAGAAGGAGAAGCAAGGTCCAGGCAACTGGCGTCTCCAAAATCGAAGGCGGTTCGTCATCAACAACAGGGCATGTTCAGAATTGGAGTCAAAGAGATTGATTTCCTCAGTATGGATTGCAACTGGAGATGGTTCGTCGTCGGCAAAAAATGAGTATATTCAGAATTGGGTCAAGGCTATTGATTCCTCAGTATGGGAACTCTCTAAACTCTAAGCTTTACTTATCGCATGTTTTGCTTTCAAAAATGATTTTCAATGTATGTACTTTGGCTTAAACCAAGTAGCCTCCTTGATCTATCTCTATAGATCTTAAAGCCAAGTATATATGCGGCTTCACCCATATCTTTCATTGCAAAACACTTTCCTAACCAAGTCTTCACAGACTGAAGTGTAGGAATGTCGTTTCCAATGAGTAATATGCCATCCACGTATAAAATAAGGAATAGCACTATGCTCCCACTAATCTTCTTGTATACACAAGGCTCATCTTCGTTCTTGATGAAACCAAACTCTTTGACCGATTCATCAAAACGGAGATTCCAACTCCTAGAGGCTTGCTTCAATCCATAGATGGATCTCTACAATTTGCATACCTTAGAATCTTGTTCAAAACCTTCTGGTTGTGTCATATACACATCCTCTTGTAGTTTTCCATCCAGGAAAGCGGTTTTGACGTCCATCTGCCATATTTCATAGTCATGATATGCGGCAATGGCAAGCAAAATTCTTATAGACTTGATCATTGCTACGGGTGAAAAGGTCTCATCATAGTCAATACCATGAACTTGCCTATAACCTTTCGCTACAAGCCTAGCCTTTTAAGTATGCACCTTCCCATCCATGTCAGTCTTCTTCTTGAAGACCCATTTGCATCCTATGGTTTTTACACCTTCGGGTGCATCAATAAAATTCCAAACTTGATTGTCTTGCATGGATTGCAATTCGGATTCCATGGCTCCAAGCCACTTGTCCGAATCAGGAGAAGACATCGCCTCTTGGTAGGTTGACGGTTCATCATTCTCAATGATTTCTACCTCATTACTATCCGTTACGAGAAATCCATATCTCTCGAGCTCGGATCGTAACCTACTAGATCTGCGAGTTGCTTGTGTATTTTGAACAGGTTCCACAACTCCTTGTGGTTCTTGTTCTTGTTCCACTATTGGTTCAATGTTATTTTCTGGGTCTCGAATTTCTTCAAGATTTATTTTACACCCACTGATTTCTTTGGAGAGAAACTCTTTCTCTAGAAAGACACCAGTTCGGGCAACAAACACTTTGTTGTCCTCACGGTTGTAAAAGTAATATCCTCTAGTTTCCTTAGGATATCCCACGAAAATACATTTATCAGATTTGTGTGGAAGTTGTCTGAGACAAGTCTTTTGACAAAAGCTTCACAACCCCAAATCTTCATGAAAGACAGACAAGGCTTCTTTCCGCTCCACATCTCATATGGAGTCTTTTGAACCGATTTAGTTGGAACATGATTTAGTTTGAAAGCAGCGGTTTCTAGGGCGTAACCCCAAAAGGATATTGGAAGATCAACTTGACTCATCATTGATCGAACCATGTCTAACAAAGTCCGATTCCTCCTCTCGGACACACCATTCTATTGTGGTGTTCCGGGTGGAGTCAATTGTGAAACTATTCCACAATTCTTTAGATGATCATCAAATTCTTGACTTAAGTATTCACCACCTCGATCTGATCGAAGTGCCTTTATACTTTTGCCAAGTTGTTTTTCTACTTCATTTTGAAATATTCTAAATATCTCAAATGCTTCACTTTTATGTTTCATTAGGTAAACATACCCAAATCTACTATAATCATCAGTGAAGGTTATGAAGTATTGAAATCCTCCCCTAGCATTGCTACTTAATGGTCCCATACATCGGAATGTATCAACCCCAATAAGTCGCTTGCCCTTTCACCTAGCTTGGTAAAAGGTGTCTTAGTCATTTTTCCAAGAAGACACGACTCACAAGTGTCATATGACTCTAAGTCACATGAACCCAAAAGTCCGTCCCCATGGAGCTTTGAGATACGCTTCTCATTAATATGACCAAGACGGCAATGCCACAAATAAGTATGATTTACATTATTAGGTTTAGATTTCTTATTTACATGATAGACATTGTCATTATTTTCATTCTTGACATCCAAGATATAAAGGCCATTAAATGAATTAGCAATACCATAAAGCACATCATTTAAATAAATAGAAAATTTCTTATTCTCAACAAGAAACTTAAAACCTTCATTATCCAAACAAGAAATTGAAATAATATTTCTGCTTAAATCCGGAACATAATAGCAATTGTTCAAAACAAGAACTAATCCGAAAGGTAAAGTGACTTCATAAGTCCCTACGGCTAATGCAGCAACTCTTGCTCCATTCCCCACGCGTAGATCTACTTCACCTTCCTTAAGCAGTCTCCTATTCTTTAGTCCCTGCACATTTAGACAAATGTGAGAACCACATCCGGTATCCAATACCCAGGAATCAGTGGTAGAAAGGAGAATATCTATCATATAGATACCTGAAGTCGACGCAGCCTTGCTGCCCTTCTTCTTCTTTTGCTCTTCCAAGAAAGCCTTGCAATTACGTTTCCAATGACCAATTTCTTGACAATGAAAACAAATTGCATCCTTTTGTGAATCGGGTTTTGCCTCAGAAGCCTTGGAAACCTTTGCCTTGCTTATTTTGGGTTTGACAACTTTCTTACCCTTTCCTTTGGCACTAGCCTTCTTCCCATCATGAACCAAGAACACGGGAGAACCTTTCTCCACAATTTTCATCTCTGCAGTTTTGAGCATCCCATGCAACTCAGAGAGATTCTTATCCATTCCATGCATGTTATAATTCATCACAAACTGATTATAACTTTTAGGCAATGAATTAAGAATGAGATCCGTGGCTAGCTCCAATGGGATTGGATAGCCAAGTTTCTCAAGGTGCTCTACATAACCTTTCATTTTAAGAAAGTGAGGACTCACTTGTTGCCATTCATTCATTTTACAAGTAGTGAATGCAACAATGGTCTTGTACCTCTCTTGCCTAGCTTGCTCTTGAAACATGGTTCTCAACTCCACGCCTATCTCATAGGCTTCCAAATGTTCCAAACTTTGTTGGAGTTTTGAACACATAGCAGCAAGCATAAGACAACTTACATCTCTAGAATCATTACGATGTTTCTTGTAATTGTCTCTTTCAACCCTAGGGGCAGTAGGCGGTGGTTCAGCAGGTAGAGGCCCATCGAGAATGTACAACTTATCTTCTTGCCTAAGAACGATTCTTATGCTACGGATCCAATCCATAAAGTTTGTACCATTCTCTTCGAGCTTATCCTTCTCAAGGATCGATCGCAACGACATTGATTGAGTGTTATTAGTCATTATCTAAAAATATGCAAAATTTCCAAAATTTAATAAGTACCGGTTTTCATTAAAGAGATAAACAATGTATTTTTCAAACAAATACTCCCACTAAATTATATAACCTTCTTATACATCCAATGTATAATATAATTTAATTGGGCTAAGATCCAACTTTAATTTAACTTTTGAGTCCACGGAGGCGGACCGCTCAAAAACTAAATTAATTGGGTAGACAATCATGTCAATCATATCCCATATGATTCTTAGATCCTTTTTATGAGATTCTTTGAGAAATCCGATTTCAAAAAGCATGTTTAATCTCATCTTTTGCCTAGGCCCAAAACTGTTTTGACGCCTAATTAAGTACGACCATTTTAAACGCATAGGAACCATTCAATTTAACGCACCTTGCGGAGGCAAGCCCACATTAAATTAATGAACCTCATCTTGCTCATATATGAATAAAATCAATGCACTTCGCGGAGGCGAACCCACCTCAAAATCACCCATATATAAACAAGTGTTTTAATCATGGCATGGCAAAGAATGACTTAAAACTTTATTTGAAGGTTCATTACATATAGCATATAACACATTTATGAGCACATAATATAAACATGTTATATTTATGTGTAATTAGTTTCTCTATAATTATGAGGATGAGACTATTTCACCTTTGGTTATTATCTCCAAATCAAGACAACAAGACGTGCGGTCGAACTAAGCCATAAGGCAACCACAATCCCGCACTAATTCAAGAAACCAAGAAAGTAGTCCATGTGGCCGAAACTAAGCAATAGATGGTCTCGATGAACGTAGGCCAATTGCATTCATAATTCCACATGGATCTCCAATCATTGAATCAAGAACCTTTGTTTCTCAATTTTAGCAATTATGAACTCTTCATAATTCTAACTTCGTTTTATCTTTGAAACTTTGATTGCGATCAATTTTGGGAAACACAATCTCGATGAACGCAGATTAGCCATCCAAAACTTGAACCAATCTAGGAATCACAAGACTAAAACAAATAGGAAAATCAAACCCCAAAATCCACACACAAACCAACTACCCAAAACCCATTCCAGATCAACAAGTCTGGACTGGTTCTGTTACTGGTTTTGTCGAATTTATCGAAAATTCCATATTCAGATTTTAACCAAAATCAGAACAAATTTTGACCACCGAGCGCCCGCCTGGTCATCAGCGAGCGGGCGCCTGAATGGCTAGAATAATACAGAATTTTTAAAGTTCGAAAATTTTGTCTCAAAATTATTTTTCCCCGATTATTAAAACTTTGATCCAATCAAAAATCAATAATCGAAATAATTCAGAATCCACCATAATTTTTATTGCGATTGAATCGTGTGATTAAAGTTGCAAAACAATAAACCACATAAAATCACATAACACATAAAAATCATATAATACAATATTCATATCATGCTTGGCACATAAACAATTTATATACACACAACATGATCCAAGTATTGAATAAATCAACATGAACGGGGCTCTGATACCACTGTTGAGTTTCCAAGTAACATGCGCAGCGGAATATAGCAATTTAAATTTTTAAGAAACCCAAAGCCATGGATCCGTTCATATGATTAAATCAAATACAACAAGATGAATAGAGGAATAACTAACCCTTGATGGCTATGAATTTTTCTCTTTGGTCTTGGTGGAGATCTTGAAGCTTTATCACGAACAAATCACGAACTTTGTAAGATGATAAAATTCACCCTCTAGCGGTATCCACACTTCGAACGAATATCAAAGGAACTTCTTCGATCTTGGTTGCTAGACCAATATTATGAAACACACTTTCACAATTGAATAAAGAACTATATGGAATTTATTTGTGAATTATTTTGTTCCTCAATCAATGATATCTTAGAACAAAATAAAATCTCTCTCAAACTCTTTGAGACTCACAAAAGCACTCCTTCATATGGTCTGGCCGAATTGGTGTTTTTATACACAATTAAGACCTATTCCAAATATGTAACTTGTGCCAAAAACCTTTCTTAATCGAATTAGGAAATTTCCAATCGGCATACCGGGCGCCCGCCTGGTCCTACCCAGGCGCCCGCTTGTTTGGACAGAAAGTCCAATTCTTTTCCGGCTTGTTCAGGCGCCCGCCTGGTGCAACCCAAGCGCCCGCTTGGTTGACCAGGAGGCCCAGAACTTTCCAAAAATTCCTTGGAAGTCCTCCGACCCTAAATGCCAATATAGTCCTTTTATTTAAGATTCGTTCTATTGTGTGTGACCCTCTAGGATTATACTAAGTTGGCAATGGGCTCAAACATGATTCCATAAGATATGATTAGGTTCTAGCAAACCGTCATACCTACCCAAATAGTATAACTAGATACAAGTTCGCATTCCTTTAGAATATGTCACAATCCTTTGTCCACGATGTCATTGAACACAAGTCATGGTCAAACAGTTAACTTGTTTTGTTCAATGCTTTCTCGATTCCGAATATGTTGATAATTCAAATGCTATTGATCCAATCAATCCATTTGAGTTCGGCCGAACATTTCATCAACATCATTCCTTCGAGGGCCCGAGCTTGACATCTCTCCGTGGAGGGACAAATCCATTTAGCTTATTATTCTTCCCAACGGGAATCCGATTATGCCAATCATACCCTTTATAACTACCGTGTTAAGATAGCGTTTGAATATGTCAAACATAATGTTCATCAAGTGGAAGACTATAATAACTTCATGTCTAAGGATTCAAATGACATAACTAATATGAGATATATGTTCGACATAGACCATGACATAAATCTCATACAGCGGGTCATGTCCAGTACCTTGTTCCAAACAAGTACCCATAAATCTAACATGATCATCCCATGATCATTTAGCCTTTATACTAGTGCTTAACAAGTACTAGGGACGGGGATTATTATAAGTAAACATGAACAACAATAATAATCAAAACATCTCTTTATTGATATGAAATAAATGATAACAATTACAACGTTTATTAAACGTGCCTAGGGCACCACTACCAACAATTTCCCACTTGCCCTAGGCCCAATCTCCCATGTATCTAATACCCATGGACTTAACATGACCATCATGTTTAGCTTGTGGAAGTCCCTTTGTTAGCGGGTCCGCAACATTGTCATCAGTAGGTACTCTGCATATATTTACGTCTCACCTATCAACGATCTCTCGAATGATATGAAAACGCCTAAGTATGTGTTTGGATTTCTGATGTACTCTTGGTTCCTTTGCTTGAGCAATAGCACCATTATTATCACAATAAAGGTCTATTGGATTAGCAATACTAGGAACCACTTCAAGTTCAGTTATGAACTTCTTAATCCAAACAGCTTCCTTTGCAGCATCCGATGCAGCAATATACTCAGCTTCTGTTGTAGAATCAGCGGTTGTACTTTGCTTGGAACTCTTCCAGCTTACAGCTCCACCATTTAACATAAACACAAAACCCGATTGCGATCGGCTATCATCTTTGTCGGTTTGGAAGCTTGCATCCGTGTAAGCATTTACAACAAGATCATCTTCCATTCCTCCATAGACCAAAAACGAGTCTTTTGTTCTTCTCAAGTACTTAAGAATCGCTTTTACAGCTATCCAGTGATTTTCGCCAGGGTCGGATTGGTATCTACTTGTCATGCTCAAAGCATAAGACACATCCGGCCTAGATTTAAATAAATAATAATTTAAATAAATAAATAAGAAAATAATTAAATAAAAATCATTTAATAACTAATAAAATAGAGCCTAGATTTCGGGTCGTGACATTCACTCCCCCTTAAAGAAAATTCGACCCGAATTTTAACGAGACTCACCTTAAACAAAAAGCCACGAAAATTTCCTCTCGATCTCAACTCGGAGCTCCCACGTCGACTCCTCGATGTTATGATTCCTCCAAAGAACTCGAACCAACGCGGTGCTTTTGTTCCTCAACTCTTGGACTTTAGAATCTAGAATCCGAACCGGTCGTTCCTCATAAGTCATATCGGGCTCAATATCCTCCGGTATCCTTGGTAACACGTGAGACGGATCATGAACATACTTCCGAAGCATAGAAACGTGAAAGACGTTGTGCAACCGGTCTAAAGATGGCGGCAACGCAAGACGATACGCAAGAAGTCCAACCTTTCCCAAAATCCCAAACGGGCCAATAAACCTCGGAGCCAATTTACTCTTCTTCCCGAACCTTCGGATACCCACCTTCGGAGACACTTTCAAGAATACCAAATCACCAATCTGACAACTAAGATCTCGCCTTCGGTTATCTGCATAGCTCTTATGTCGACTCTGGGCTGTTTTCAATCTATCCCGGAAAACTTTAACCCTTTCAACTGAATCCCGAAGCAAATCAATACCCACAATCTTCGCTTCACCAACCTCATCCCAACAAATAGGCGATCTACACTTCCTTCCATACAAGGCCTCAAACGGTGCCATCTCGATACTAGCCTGATAACTGTTGTTGTAAGAGAATTCCACTAGCGGTAGGTGCGAATCCCAAGAATCGGAAAAGTCTATCGAACAAGCTCGCAACATATCCTCCAAAATCTGAATAGTCCTCTCGGATTGACCGTCGGTCTGAGGATGAAAAGCTGTACTAAAACGCAAATCTGCACCCAAAGCTTCCTGAAACGCCTTCCAGAACCTAGAAGTAAACCTCGGGTCTCGATCTGACACAATGCTAACCGGAACCCCATGCAATCTAACGATCTCATCAATGTAAAGGGTCGCAAGCTTCTCCATCGAATACCTGATGTCAATGGGCAAGAAATGGGCACTCTTGGTCAATCTATCCACTATTACCCAAACGCTGTCATACTTCCTACGGGTACGAGGTAGTCCCGTAATGAAATCCATAGTCACATGCTCCCATTTCCACTCGGGAATCTCTAACGGCTGAAGTAATCCCGCGGGTCTCTGATGCTCGGCTTTGACCTGCTGACAAGTTAAACACTTCGATACATACTCAGCTATTTCCCTCTTCATATTAATCCACCAAAATTGTTGCTTCAAGTCCTGATACATCTTCGTACTACCCGGATGAATAGTATACCTCGATTTGTGACCCTCATCAAGAACTCTCTGTTTAATTCCATCAACATCCGGAACACACAAACGACCACGGAAAGTCAACACTCCACTCGAGCTAATAGAAAAATCCTCGAAGTTCTTTTCCTTCAATTTACCCATTATCTTCACCAACTCGGGATCTTCTTTCTGAGCCTCTTTTATCCTCTGAATTAGGGTCGGAGACACCCCAATATTCGCAAAAATAGCCCCATGTCTCGATTCACGAGGAGACCAATCTCGAACATCCTCAAGCATTTTCCATTCACGAACCATCATCGAAGCCACATAAGACTTTCTACTAATCGCATCGGATACCACATTCGCCTTCCCCGGATGATAAGAAATCGTACAATCATAATCCTTCAACAATTCCATCCATCGGCGCTGTCGGTTGTTCAATTCCTTCTGAGCGAAAAGGTATTTCAAACTCTTGTGATCCGTAAAAATCTCAAACTTCTCCCCATAAAGGTAGTGCTTCCACTTATGCAACGCAAATACTATCGCAGCCAACTCCATATCATGAGTCGGGTAATT
The DNA here is from genome assembly GCA_026119855.1 of Campanula takesimana. Lineage (NCBI taxonomy): Eukaryota > Viridiplantae > Streptophyta > Magnoliopsida > Asterales > Campanulaceae > Campanula > Campanula takesimana. The sequence continues at coordinate 1,621,826 of JAOWBW010000169.1, read as the reverse complement.
CTGTTCACTAGGGGTCAACTTCCTCGAAGCATAAGCAATTACTTTCCCATTCTGCATCAACACACAACCCAAACCCTCTTTCGAAGCATCACTGTAAATCACTAGGCCATCGCTCCCATTAGGCAAGGTCAAGATCGGTGCGGTAGTCAACCTCTTCTTTAATTCCTCGAAACTCTTGTCACATTTCTCGGTCCACACAAACGGAACATTCTTCCGGGTCAACTGAGTCATCGGAGTAGCGATCCTCGAAAACCCCTCAATAAATCTTCGGTAATAACCGGCTAAACCAAGAAAGCTTCTAATCTCTGTCACTGATTCGGGTCTCTTCCAATCCACTATAGCCTCTATCTTTGAAGGATCCACCGAAATCCCATCTTTAGAAATCACATGACCCAGAAATGACACCTTCTCGAGCCAAAATTCGCATTTGCTAAACTTCGCAAATAATTTCTCCCTCGCAAGAACGGATAAAACTGTCCTCAAGTGCTGCTCGTGCTCCTCTCGAGACTTAGAATAGACGAGAATGTCGTCGATGAAGACTACCACGAACGAATCAAGATAGGGGTGGAAAACTCGGTTCATCAAATCCATAAACACGGCCGGCGCGTTAGTCAACCCAAACAGCATAACCAAGAACTCATAATGACCATACCGAGTGCGAAAAGCAGTCTTCGGAATATCCTCCGATCGAACCTTCAACTGATGGTACCCACTCCTCAAATCAAGTTTAGAGAAGACCACGGACCCTTGAAGCTGATCAAATAAATCATCGATGTGCGGTAGAGGATACTTATTCTTCACCGTAACCTGATTCAACTTCCGGTAATCTATACACAATCTCAAGGAACCATCTTTCTTCCGCACAAATAAAACTGGTGCTCCCCACGGGGAAACACTAGGGCGAATAAACCCTCGATCAAGCAACTCTTGCAATTGACCCTTTAACTCCTTCAACTCTGCGGGAGCTAACCTATAAGGTGCTTTCGAAATCGGAGCCGTACTCGGCAAAAGGTCTATACAAAATTCAATCTCACGATCGGGAGGCATATCATAATCGGTAGAGAAAACATCGGGAAATTCCCGGACTACCCGAACACTATCAAAACTAGGGGATTCTTTCCTAGTATCAAGAACACTAGACAAATACCCCTCACAACCACTATGCAATAATTTTCTCGCTTTCATAAAAGAAATTAAGCGAACCTTTCTACTCAGAGGACTAGCCTCAAACACAAATTTAGGCACATCGGGAATAGAAAAAGTAACAGTTTTCTTACGGCAATCAACAGAAGCATGAAACTTGCTCAACCAATCCATACCCAAAATGACATCAAATTCTTGGATAGGAAGAACTACCAAATCCGCACAAAGGACTCGACCACAAATAACCACATCACAAGCACGAAAGACTCGATCAGAAATCAAGCATTCTCCTATAGGGTCGACACCTCTAGCACGTACGGTAAAGACTCGAATGCAGCATTTAACATGGAAGCAAATTGCACAGAAATGTATGAATGAGATGATCATGTATCTACTAACGCTCGTGCGCTCACATTAGACACAGAAACAATACCTCCAATAACGGATGGATCATCGGTAGCTTGTTGTTGATTCATGGCATAAACCTTCCCTTGAACTTTGGGCTTCCCGGCGGCATCCGTTTTCTGACCCTGATTAATACCAACCCTAGGCCCGGATGACTGTCCTCGGTGCCTCGTGCAATCTCTCGCAAAGTGCCCCATTTCACCACAATTGGTACACTTGCCTTTCTTTTTCCAACACCTATCCTCCGAATGGCCTACCTTCTGACAAAAGGTACAAGGCTTCCTAATTTGGCTCCCTTGGTTCCCGGAAGTGGTACCCAGGTTCCTTGGGATCGGTTGCCCTCGGGACTGAGATTGTCCCCCAAAGTTACCTTGATTATCAATTCTTGGTTGTGACTTGCTCTGCGCTCCTTACTTACTCGGGTTGGCCACCTCGGTCTTCCTCTTATGTTCCCCAATATCTTGCTCTATCAAATAGGCTCGGTCCACCGCATCTTGGAATGTCACAATCCGTTGAGCAATAAGTTGAGTACGGATGGAGGTCTTCAATCCCCGAATGAATCTCATAGCCTTTTGTTCCTCAGTCCTCACCAAATAGTCGCAATACCGGGCTAATTCTATGAACTTAGCCGAGTATTGTGCTATAGACAACACACCTTGCTCCAGGTTGAGTAGCTCGATCTCCTTTCGGTTTTGATCAACAACCGGAATGAAATGCTCCTTGAATTTGCGCACAAACAACTCCCACGCATACACCGTGTGAGTATCATCCCAAGTAGCTTTAACACCCTTCCACCAATGCTCGGCGGCACCCACAAGCTTGTAAGCCGCGAACCGGACCTTGTCCTCATCCGTGCACCCAAACACATCATAAATCTTCTCCATCGACTCAATCCACAACTCAACTTTCCGAACATCGGGTTCCCCATCGAATTCAACCGGTTTCAACTTCAGAAATTGCTCCAATCCATAGCGGGGTGGTGCTTGTTCTACCCTCGGACCTTGATCATGTATGGCCTTCATGGCCGCCTCGAACATGCCTTGAAACATGGCACGTGCTTCTTCCCTTGTATCATTCTGATTTTGTGCCCCACTAATACCTCCTCTGTTTCTTCTTCCAGACATTGAGAACAATTACCTGCATAAAACATCAACCGTTAATCACTCCGCACACTACTACCCACCTAGGTCATACTAATCCACCTATACTTATACATAGAGCTAATGCCATAGCTCTGATACCAACTGTCGCGACCCCGGACCCCGCGGGCCCGAGACCGCGAGCTGGACGTCGACTCTAAAACCAAAACTAAGAAATACCAGAGTTAAAAATTTCATTTGATACCAAAAGGGTGATGATCCAAAGTTTTACAAAACCAAGTTTGATAAAAACCAATTACAACTATCATAAACTTCCACAAGTTTATGCCCAACAAAATACAAATATACAATTCTTAATGACGTCAATGTTTGGTACAACTATCCCAAAATGGTTACACATTTACATAATGTAAACCAACCTATAACAACCTTCCCCAAAAGAATGGATCCACACTCGACGTCCTCTTTCTCGTGATCAGCGAGACTAATCCTTAGCACCTGGGGGGGGGGGGTTAAGGAAAAACAAAGATAAAAGAAAAGGGGGTGAGATAAATCTCAATAAGTTACTAATGCAACTACATGACATGCTATGATGCAAGAAGCAATAAGCAATAATAAATATCACATAGCACATAGCATTTATCACATAACAGATAGCAGCGGAAATAAACACATAACAAAGGATATAGCCAAGGTTTTCCAAAATGGTACATCCAAATAAAGGATCGCTGCGCAGCTTCAATAATCGACAAATCATCATCTTCATAATAGCATGAAAGCCGAAGAGAAAACCCCCGGTACCGGAACCAATAACCATAAAAGTGTCACAAAGGACAAGGACCATGACACAAAGTCATGCCCGTTAGCTAGATACATTCACAAAGGAACGCTAACTTATCCTTTCCAAGGCCAATCTGGAGAAGGGGTATAGTAAGGGCAAAACAATGGTCAACATTATAATGGACTTGGCTTTGCCATTATAATCCTTCCCATCGCCCGATGCAACAAATATGCCAGCTGGGCTTCCAAATAAATGCTAAGTAATAATAATTTAGCATGGATAAACAACTTAAGGTTCCAAAGTAGGGAACCATACCAAGTAGTCACCAAGAAAGTGAAATGAACCGACAACACACCATTAAAGTGTTCCAACAATCTCAATTAACACTTAATTAATTTCCAACACAAAATCAATCACCAGGGACCCAATTCTATCACTAGAGTGTACTACAATGTTCACTAAGGTCAACTAGAAGGACACCCAAGACTTAGACCAAAACGCATTCTCCAATCACACAAACAAACAAAATGAAAACTTTCAGAGGACTGTGCGGCCGCCCAAAAGGGACTGTGCGGTCGCCCAAAATCCTTCAAAACAAGAACAAAAGCTTTCAGATAGATGCGCGGTCGCCCAGACATTTTTGGGCGGTCGCACAAAGCTCTGGCCTGCCGGAAATCGGGAAGAACAACTGGGTTCTTCCAAATTTTAACCCAAAACACATTTCAACCAAAATTTCAACCTTCTAACTAGCATACTAATGTACCAACACAACTAATAAGTCTAAAAAGACTCCTACAACAACATTTAACAACCAAAATCAAGAATCAAACCCAACATTCAAGATTTCACCATTTTTTATCAAAACCCAAAATAAATTCTCAATAAATTCAAAACCCAACCAAACTTCAAATATAACACATCAAACATTATCTAAACATGATATGAACATTTTAGCATTAAAATGGGGGAAAAGTAACTTACCCGGATTTTCTCAAAGTTGACGGAATTCAATTCTTTTTTATTCTACGCGATCCTAACGACGATCTAAACAATGTTCACGTTTTAAGAAATGAGAAATAACTAGAAGAAGATGAAGGAAATGAAGAGAGAAGTAAAGGAAGAAAACTTACCCAAAACTTAGAGAGGGAGAGAGTTTGCTGGAGAGAGGGATGGAGAGAGTGAGGGAGAAGGTGAGGGAGGTGAGGGGAATAGGGAGGGAGTAGGGGAATTATTTTAAAAAGTTACATCTAGTCCCCTCCCCTTCTACTAACACAATGCCACACTCCCTACTAACAATTAAGACCCAACAAAACCACACTAACCCAAATGACCCAAATAAAATGCTAGGCATAATTATTATAACACATAAATTGCACACATAATTATTTAAATAAATAATAATTTAAATAAATAAATAAGCAAATAATTAAATAAAAATCATTTAATAACTAATAAAATAGAGCCGAGATTTTGGGTCGTGACAATCTATCTCAATAGATCTTAATGCCAAGTATATATGCAGCTTCACCCATATCTTTCATTGCAAAACACTTTCCTAACCAAGTCTTCACAGACTGAAGTGTAGGAATGTCGTTTCCAATGAGTAATATGCCATCCACGTATAAAATAAGGAATAGCACTATGCTCCCACTAATCTTCTTGTATACACAAGGCTCATCTTCGTTCTTGATGAAACCAAACTCTTTGACCGATTCATCAAAACGGAGATTCCAACTCCTAGAGGCTTGCTTCAATCCATAGATGGATCTCTGCAATTTGCATACCTTAGAATCTTGTTCAAAACCTTCTGGTTGTGTCATATACACATCCTCTTGTAGTTTTCCATTCAGGAAAACGGTTTTGACGTCCATCTGCCATATTTCATAGTCATGATATGCGGCAATGGCAAGCAAAATTCTTATAGACTTGATCATTGCTACGGGTGAAAAGGTCTCATCATAGTCAATACCATGAACTTGCCTATAACCTTTCGCTACAAGCCTAGCTTTGTAAGTATGCACCTTCCCATCCATGTCAGTCTTCTTCTTGAAGACCCATTTGCATCCTATGGTTTTTACACCTTCGGGCGCATTAATCAAATTCCAAACTTGATTGTCTTGCATGGATTGCAATTCGGATTCCATGGCTCCAAGCCACTTGTCCGAATCAGGCGAAGACATCGCCTCTTGGTAGGTTGACGGTTCATCATTCTCAATGATTTCTACCTCATTACTATCCGTTACGAGAAATCCATATCTCTCGGCTCGGATCGTAACCTACTAGATCTGCGAGTTGCTTGTGTATTTTGAACAGGTTCCACAACTCCTTGTGGTTATTGTTCTTGTTCCACTATTGGTTCAATGTTATTTTCTGGGGTCTCGAATTTCTTCAAGATTTATTTTACTCCCACTGATTTCTTTGGAGAGAAACTCTTTCTCTAGAAAGACCCTAGTTCGGGCAACAAACACTTTGTTGTCCTCACGGTTGTAAAAGTAATATCCTCTAGTTTCCTTAGGATATCCCACGAAAATACATTTATCAGATTTGTGCACAAGTTTGTCTAAGATAAGTCTTTTGACAAAAGCTTCGCAACCCCAAATCTTCATGAAAGATAGACAAGGCTTCTTTCCGCTCCACATCTCATATGGAGTCTTTTGAACCGATTTAGTTGGAACATGATTTAGTGTGAAAGCAGCGGTTTCTAGGGCGTAACCCCAAAAGGATATTGGAAGATCAACTTGACTCATCATTGATCGAACCATGTCTAACAAAGTCCGATTCCTCCTTTCGGACACACCATTCCATTGTGGTGTTCCGGGTGGAGTCAATTGTGAAACTATTCCACAATTCTTTAGATGATCATCAAATTCTTGACTTAAGTATTCACCACCTCGATCTGATCGAAGTGCCTTTATACTTTTGCCAAGTTGTCTTTCTACTTCATTTTGAAATATTCTAAATATCTTAAATGCTTCACTTTTATGTATCATTAGGTAAACATACCCAAATCTACTATAATCACCAGTGAAGGTTATGAAGTATTGAAATCCTCCCCTAGCATTGCTACTTAATGGTCCGCATACATCGGAATTCATCAACCCCAATAAGTCGCTTGCCCTTTCACCTAGCTTGGTAAAAGGTGTCTTAGTCATTTTTCCAAGAAGACACGACTCACAAGTGTCATATGACTCTAAGTCACATGAACCCAAAAGTCCATCCCGATGGAGCTTTGAGATACGCTTTTCATTAATATGACCAAGACAGCAATGCCACAAATAAGTATGATTTACATCATTAGGTTTAGATTTCTTATTTACATGATAGACATTGTCATTATTTTCATTCTTGACATCCAAGATATAAAGGCCATTAAATGAATTAGCAATACCATAAAGCACATCATTTAAATAAATAGAAAATTTCTTATTCTCAATAAGAAACTTAAAACCTTCATTATCCAAACAAGAAATTGAAATAATATTTCTGCTTAAATCCGGAACATAATAGCAATTGTTCAAAACAAGAACTAATCCGGAAGGTAAAGTGACTTCATAAGTCCCTACGGCTAATGCAGCAACTCTTGCTCCATTCCCCACGCGTAGATCTACTTCACCTTCTTTAAGCAGTCTCATATTCTTTATTCCCTGCACATTTAGACAAATGTGAGAACCACATCCGGTATCCAATACCCAAGAATCAGTGGTAGAAAGGAGAATATCTATCATATAGATACCTGAAGTCGACGCAGCCTTGCTGCCCTTCTTCTTCTTTTGCTCTTCCAAGAAAGCCTTGCAATTACGTTTCCAATGACCAATTTCTTGACAATGGAAACAAATTGCATCCTTTTGTGAATCGGGTTTTGCCTCAGAAGCCTTGGCAACCTTTGTCTTGCTTATTTTGGCTTTGACAACTTTCTTACACTTTCCTTTGGCACTAGCCTTCTTCCCATCATGAACCAAGAGCACGGGAGAACCTTTCTCCACAATTTTCATCTCTGCAGTTTTGAGCATCCCATGCAACTCAGAGAGATTCTTATCCATTCCATGCATGTTATAATTCATCACAAACTGATTATAACTTTTAGGCAATGAATTAAGAATGAGATCCGTGGCTAGCTCCAATGGGATTGGATAGCCAAGTTTCTCAAGGTGCTCTACATAACCTTTCATTTTAAGAAAGTGAGGACTCACTTGTTGCCCTTCATTCATTTTACAAGTAGTGAATGCAACAATGGTCTTGTACCTCTCTTGCCTAGCTTGCTCTTGAAACATGGTTCTCAACTCCACGCCTATCTCATAGGCTTCCAAATGTTCCAAACTTTGTTGGAGTTTTGAACACATAGCAGCAAGCATAAGACAACTTACATCTCTAGAATCATTACGATGTTTCTTGTAATTGTCTCTTTCTACCCTAGGGGCAGTAGGCGGTGGTTCAGCAGGTAGAGGCCCATCGAGAATGTACAACTTATCTTCTTGCCTAAGAACGATTCTTATGCTACGGATCCAATCCATAAAGTTTGTACCATTCTCTTCGAGCTTATCCTTCTCAAGGATCGATCGCAACGACATTGATTGAGTGTTATTAGTCATTATCTAAAAATATGCAAAATTTCCAAAATTTAATAAGTACCGGTTTTCATTAAAGAGATAAACAATGTATTTTTCAAACAAATACTCCCACTAAATTATATAACCTTCTTATACATCCAATGTATAATATAATTTAATTGGGCTAAGATCCAACTTTAATTTAACTTTTGAGTCCATGGAGGCGGACCGCTCAAAAACTAAATTAATTGGGTAGACAATCATGTCAATCATATCCCATATGATTCTTAGATCCTTTTTATGAGATTCTTTGAGAAATCCGATTTCAAAAAGCATGTTTAATCTCATCTTTTGCCTAGGCCCAAAACTGTTTTGACGCCTAATTAAGTACGACCATTTTAAACGCATAGGAACCATTCAATTTAACGCACCTTGCGGAGGCAAGCCCACATTAAATTAATGAACCTCATCTTGCTCATATATGAATAAAATCAATGCACTTCGCGGAGGCGAACCCACCTCAAAATCACCCATATATAAACAAGTGTTTTAATCATGGCATGGCAAAGAAGGACTTAAAACTTTATTTGAAGGTTCATTACATATAGCATATAACACATTTATGAGCACATAATATAAACATGTTACACATCAAGTTTAGCCACTAAATTAATCTCCATTAATTTAAGCATGATATTTATGTGTCATTAGTTTCTCTATAATTATAAGGATGAGACTATTTCAACTTTGGTTATTATCTCCAAATCAAGACAACAAGACGTGCGGTCGAACTAAGCCATAGGCAACACAATTCCCGCACTAATTCAAGAGACCAAGAAAGTAGTCCATGTGGCCGAACTAATAACAATAGATGGTCTCGATGAACGTAGGCCAATTGCATTCACAATTCCACATGATCTCCAAACTTTGAATCAAGAATTTTGTTTCTCAATTTTAGCAATTATGAACTCTTCATAATTCTAATTCGTTTTATCTTTGAAACTTTGATTGCGATCAATTTTGGGAAACACAATCTCGATGAACGCAGATTAGCCATCCAAAACTTGAACCAATCTAGGAATCACAAGACTAAAACAAATAGGAAAATCAAACCCCAAAATCCACCACAAACCAACTACCCAAAACCCATTCCAGATCAGCGTCTGGACTGGTTCTGTTACTGGTTTTGTTGAATTTATCGAAAATTCCAGATTCAGATTTTAACCAAAATCAGAACAAAGTTTGACCACCGAGCGCCCCCTGGTCATCAGCGAGGGCGGGCGCCTGAATGGGGCCAGAAATAATCAGAATTTTTAAAGTTCGAAAATTTTGTCTCAAAATTATTTTTCCCCGATTATTAAAACTTTGATCCAATCAAAAATCAATAATCGAAATAATTCAGAATCCACCATAATTTTTTATTGCGATTGAATCGTGTGATTAAAGTTGCAAAACAATAAACCACATAAAATCACATAACACATAAAAATCATATAATCCAATATTCATATCATGCTTGGCACATAAACAATTTATATACACACAACATGATCCAAGTATTGAATTAATCAACATGAACGTGGCTCTGATACCACTATTGGGTTTCCAAGTGACATGCGCAGCGGAATATGGCAATTAAATTTTTAAGAAACCCAAAGCCATGGATCCGTTCATATGATTAAATCAAATACAACAAGATGAATAGAGGAATAACTAACCCTTGATGGCTATGAATTTTTCTCTTTGGTCTTGGTGGAGATCTTGAAGCTTTATCACGAACAAATCACGAACTTTGTAAGATGATAAAATTCACCCTCTAGCGGTATCCACACTTCGAACGAATATCAAAGGAACTTCTTCGATCTTGGTTGCTAGACCAATATTATGAAACACACTTTCACAATTTAATAAAGAACTATATGGAATTTATTTGTGAATTATTTTGTTCCTCAATCAATGATATCTTAGAACAAAATAAAATCTCTCTCAAACTCTTGAGACTCACAAAAGCACTCCTTCATATGGTCTGGCCGAATTTGTGTTTTTATACACAATTAAGACCTATTCCAAATAGGTAACTTGTGCCAAAAACCTTTCTTAATCGAATTAGGAAATTTCCAATCGGCATACCGGGCGCCCGCCTGGTCTTACCCAGGCGCCCGCTTGTTTGGACAGAAAGTCCAATTCTTTTCGGCTTGTTCAGGCGCCCGCCTGGTGCAACCCAAGCGCCCGCTTGGTTGACCAGGAGGCCCAGAACTTTCCAGAAATTCCTTGGAAGTCCTCTGACCCTAAATGCCAATATAGTCCTTTTATTTAAGATTCGTTCTATTGTGTGTGACCCTCTAGGATTATACTAAGTTGGCAATGGGCTCAAACATGATTCCATAAGATATGATTAGGTTCTAGCAAACCGTCATACCTACCCAAATAGTATAACTAGATACAAGTTCGCATTCCTTTAGAATATGTCACAATCCCTTTCTCCACGATGTCATTGAACACAAGTCATGGTCAAACAGTCAACTTATTTTGTTCAATGCTTTCTCGATTCCGAATATGTTGATAATTCAAATGCTATTGATCCAATCAATCCATTTGAGTTCGGCCGAACATTTCATCAACATCATTCCTTCGAGGGGCCCAAGCTTGACATCTCTCCGTGGAGGGACAAATCCATTTAGCTTATTATTCTTCCCAACGGGAATCCGATTATGCCAATCATACCCTTTATAACTACCGTGTTAAGATAGCGTTTGAATATGTCAAACATAATGTTCATCAAGTGGAAGACTATAATAACTTCATGTCTAAGGATTCAAATGACATAACTAATATGAGATATATGTTCGACATAGACCATGACATAAATCTCATACAGCGGGTCATGTCCAGTACCTTGTTCCAAATAAGTACCCATAAATCTAACATGATCATCCCATGATCATTTAGCCTTTATACTAGTTCTTAACAAGTACTAGGGACGGGGATTATTATAAGTAAACATGAACAACAATAATAATCAAAACATCTCTTTATTGATATGAAATAAATGATAACAATTACAACGTTTATTAAACGTGCCTAGGGCACCACTACCAACACTTTTCTATCGATGACTGTACTTCATCCATAAGTATCGTCGCCAAGGGGCTCTGCAGACACCCCATTTTGGACATTCATTTATAATCACACTACTTCTGTATCTCGCTTTTGATTTGGGTCAAAACTCGTTAAGTTGGACATGTTTCGTTAAGTTTCTGACTGACTCCATTAGTTAGGGGCCAAAACTGAACATTAAAACTATCGCAGAGGGAAAATAAGTGATTCCAGCACTTAGATGCCTCGTACAAGACATTGATGTCTCGTATGAGGTATCCCCCTCGACAGTCGGGTTTTTGGTCAGTTTCCTTGTTGATCTTAACCCCTTTTCATGGCAAACACTCATGCAATCCGGGAAAACCTAATGGCCGATCCTAGAGTCCAAAAATACCTCTGTGGAGATAAACTCATTGATTCCCACTTCAACTTACCTTCTTGGCCAAAACCCTAGGTCAAAATCTCTTATAAATATAAGGTTCTTGAACCAGAAAAAGGGTAGACTCTATATTCACCAAACAACCACTAACAATCTGACCAAAGAAGTTCTTCTAATCAGCCCCTCTATGATACCCACGAAATTTGGAGGATCAAGGCCTTTAGTCAAGGCCATCCATAGGATTCTTGAAGAAAACGCTAAGGTAAATCTTTGCTTTTCTATCTTCTCATCTCCTTCTTTGTGTTTGAAGTAGTGTGATTCCATTAAAGGATCAGCCTAGAGCCTCTCCAACCCATGGACATGGTCTCGAAGTACATGATCCGACATCCCAAATAAATAAGTCATTATTTATTTGTTTGTTTTTATCTTTTGGCACACGAATGCATGATTTTGAAACGATGATGATGATTTCTTAGCAAGACCAATCCTAGATTGGGTGAATTGGGTGCTCTTTGACCTTCCCAATTCATAACTTAACCCCCAGATCCAGACATCTCAGTCCATGTTCCGACAATAACATGGTGGCGACTCTCAAATCAATAAGAAGGTGAATCGAAGGTCGAAAGCGTGCCATCGAAGCAAAAATCTTGCGCGCAAACACTGGGGGAGACCCTGTACGGCCTTGATGAGTTGCATCGAATGGGTGAGATGTGTCGGGGAAGCCCTTTTCTTTTGACCATATGGCTCCGGGAACATTTCAGGGTTTATTCTTCGGAGGGTGACTTGTCTTCTTTTGCTGTTCACACAAGAAAATTGCTGATTCAGGATTTGTCTGAAGACGGTTGGAAGAAGTTCTTTGAATCTCGGGTATCGGCTGACATTGAGTGGTGTCCTCCCTCTTGGGGTCTTCGTCCTTTTGTGGAGTGGACTTTGGGTTTTGGACATGTGGTCCTTCCTGGCCTTAGGGATTCTTCGTTTTATCAGCCGGAGCGGGTTCTTAGGAAGTTCGGCCGTCAGTAGATAATTCCCTTCCCTAGGAGTGGGGTGCTTCGTCCTGTCTCGTATATGGGCCTGGACTTTTCGAGAAAGCTCCAATCGGCTTGGGGCGGTGACCGTCATCAGTGGGCTTCTGTCCCTATTCATCGGGGTAGTATTTATCTTCCCGATAGTTACTTGGACTATTTGTTTGGCACCCTCTGACGTGGTATCACTTGGGTAGACACTCTTCGGGCTGAGCTATTGGGAAAGGATTTTGAGCCTAGCAGTGCTTTAAGGTATAAGGAAGCTGCTGCTTATTCGAATAACATTCTAGCCGACCCTTTTGGAACTCCCTTGGATGACTTTTATGCTCGGAGGCGCTCTATTGCACAGAAGGTTTCGGTCTATCTTAGCGTTCCTAGACCTCCCAAGAAGAGTAGGATTGAGAGTCGTTCGGGTGGCCTTTCGAAGGCTAAGAAGAAATTAAATTTTTCCTAGTACCCCAAGATTGCAATTAAGATAGACCACTTGTTAGGATTTAATGTTTTAATGTCTTTTATTGCTCAACATATCCATTGTAATGGCAAGAATGATTTGAGAGATGAATAAAAATTGCATTTTGTTATCATATGATTGGGTAAAAATTTATGTTTTAGACCGCACCCGAAGGTTGCCTACATTCCTCTCGTAGAGAGGCTCAGGTCTTCGTAGTTCAAACAAATGAAGACCATTTTTTTTCACCCTATTTTTTGCCTAGACCGCCCTTTCGGGTTTTCAATCTAGTGGGCTTCTTTTTTGCACTTGCTCTAATTTTTTCCTAGGCCGCCCTTGCGGATTTACAACCTAGCGAGCATTTTTTTTAATGGTCTTTATTTGTTAAGCGTAGAACTTCTTGAGCTTGTCGATGTTGACCTCCTTTGGCAATTGATCACCATCCAAGTCTACGAGTCGGATTGTACCGCCACTTAGTATCTTTTTTACCACATAAGGACCGATCCATCGAGGTCCCCACTTCCCAAGGGGATTCATGGCATTGGGAGGATGTTGTTTTAGGACCAAATCTCCCACTTTGATATTTCGAGGCTTCACCTTTTTGTTGAAAGCCCTTGCCATTCTTTGTTGATAAGCCCTTGTGCGTTCAAACGCTCTTAACCTCTTTTCGTCGAGTAGGGCTAGTTGCTCGTATCGACTTTGCATCCAATCAACCTCGTTGACTTGGTTCTCGAGTAAGACCCGTAGAGAAGGAACCTCAAGTTCGACTGGGAGTACGGCTTCAGAACCATAAACTTATGAGCACGGAGTTTCTCCCGTTGCTGATCGTATTGACGTGCGGTATCCCCACAATGCTAGTGGTAATTTCTCGGGCCAATCCCTTCCTGTTGAAGCCATTTTCCGTATGATGACCTCGATTGTCTTATTTGCTGCTTCGACCGCTCCATTGGCTTGGGGACGGTACGGGGATGACTTGTGCTTGGTAATCTTGTAGTTAACCAAAAGTGCATCCATTTATTTCTCGAAGTGAGAGCCATTGTCGGAGATGATCTCATGAGGAATACCATATCGGCATATGATGTTGTTCTTCACGAATTCGGGCACTTTCTTGGTGTTGAGAACTCGGTTTTTGTGAAATTATCCATGGCCACAAGGATGAATGACTATCCGTTGCTCCCCGTAGGATGGACTTTGCCGATGATATCTATGCCCCAACAAGAGAATGGCTATGGTGTGGTCATGTTGTACAATTGGGAAGGTGGAGCATATTGCAGATTAGCATGGAACTGGCACTTGGCACATTTCTTGACTTTCTTGATGTAGTCTCTTTCCATTGTAGTCCAATAGTAACCAATACGAAGTATCTTCTTGGCTAACATAATCCCATTCATGTGGGGTCCATACTCGCCTTCTTGGACTTCATGCATGATTTCTTGAGCTTCGGACTCATTTGCACATAAGAGACTGATTCCTTGATTCCGTGTACCATGGGGGTTATCTTGGACTTCATTGATCTCAATACTCATGCAGTATGCCGGACTAGTCCTTCTTGAAATTTTGAAGGGTTTCACCATTTTTCCTTTGGGCATTTCAACCAATGAGGCTATGGTGGCTAAAGCATCGGCAAAGCGGTTCTTGTCCCTCGGCAAATAATTGAACGTGATGTCTTGGAACTATTCGACTAATTCCTCGAGGTGTTGACCATACTATTGGAGGGTGGGTCTTGGATTCACCATTTACCCGATGTCTGATTGATAAGGAGGAGGGAGTCACCAAATACTTATAGATTTGTGACATTTCTTTCTAGGGACGCTTCTAGCCCCGCTATACATGCCTTATATTCAGCAATGTTGTTGGTAGCTTCGAATTCAAGACGGATTGGAATTGGAGTGTAGATGTCATTTGGATCGACAAGCAACATTCCTATCCCATAACCATGTTTATTGGCGGCGCCATCGAAAAAGAGTTGCCACTTATTTTCCTCGGTTGTAGTGCAAACCAAGTGCTCGTTGGGAAACTGTAAGTCCTCCCCCTTCACTTCGTCGCACGGAAATTCAGCAAGCTGATCACTGAACACTTTCCCCTGATGGATTTGAGTGTGACGTAAGTGATATCATAGCCAGCGAGCATGAAGTACCACTTGGCTATCCTTGTTGACATGAAAGGTTTCTCGAAGATGTAGCGTAGCGGGTCCACTTTTGCTACTAGCTTGATTGAAAAGGCTTCCATGTAATGTTTGAGCTTTTGAGTAACCCAAACCAGTGCTGCAAATGACTTCTCTAAGACGGAGTAGTTCTTTTCGCCCTCTTAAAATCGGCGACTGACAAAATAAATGGCATTCTCCTTTGTGGAGTCTCGTTGCTCTTGTGCTAGCATAGCCCCAAAGGCTTCATCGTTCACTGTGAGATAGAGCAAGAGAGGCTTCTCCTTGTGAGGTGGAACCAAGACTGGGGGGCATGTCAAGTAATGTTTCACTTGGTCGAAAGCTTTTTGGCAAGCGTCGGTCCATTCTAGGGCCACATTCTTCTTGAGTAGCTTGAAGATTGGCTTACACATGGAAGTAAGCTGGTGTACAAACCGACTAATGTACTGAAGTCTGCCCATGAAACCCTTGATTTCTTTCTGTGTCTTGGGAGGAGGCATGTTAATGATTGCCTTGATTTTTGAGGGATCCGCTTCAATTCCCCTTTCCGTGACCATGTAACCAAGAACCTTGCCTTGGATAACCCTAAAAGTGCACTTTGCGGGATTGAGCCTCATCTTGTGTTGTCGAAGCCTTTCAAAGAACTTGCGGAGGTCGATCAAATGTTGACCGTCGGTCCCCTTCGAGTGGATGATCATGTCGTCCACGTAGACCTCGATCTGTTTGTGAATCATGTCATGGAACAAGTCTGTCATGGCCCTTTGGTAAGTATCCCCAGCGTTCCTTAACCCAAACGGCATAACTGTGTAGCAAAAGGTTCCCCACGGTGTTGTGAAAGCAGTCTTGTGTTGATCCTCCTTGGCCATGAGAATATGATTGTACCCAGCAAAACCATCCACAAACGAGCGGACCTCATAGGAAGTAGTGGAGTCGACTAGCATGTCAATGTTGGGTAGTGGAAAGTCATCCTTTGGAGAAGCTTTGTTCAAATCCCAGAAGTCTACACATACACGGACCTTACCATTAGCCTTTCGGACTGTGACCACATTGGCTAACCATGTCGGATACTAAATAACTTTGATGAAGCCCACACTGAGAAGCTTCTCTATCTCTTCTTTGACTTGTAAAGACCATTCTGGCTTGATCTTTCTGAGTTTCTGCTTTGTCGGCTTAACGTCATCTCTGATCGGAATCTTGTGTTCGGCGACCTTTCTGTCCAAACCCGGCATGTCTTTGTATGACCATGCAAATACATCCACGAACTCTTTGAGCAGTGCAGTCAATCTGTCTTTCTCTTCCCTCTTGAAGAAGCTTCCGATCTTGGTTTCTTTCAGCTCTTCGTCGGTACCCAGATTAACAACATGCAATTCTTCGTCAGCCCCTGGACCATTGTCACCACGACTACGGACCTGTTGAGCAAGTTCATTTAAGTATGTTGTGTTTTCGTGGTCTATTTCATCATTATTTGAATTGTTATTAACTAGTTCATTAGATTCATTATTAGTTAATTCATCATTCATGATGTTTGCAATCTCGGGGTACTCAGAAAGATCAAATTTTTCATTAACAAATAAAGGGAACACACGCTCGGATATGGCCTCCATATCCTCTTGGGTGAAGGTATCGGAAACACTCTCGGACTCGAAAGTGAATGTGAACAAGTCTTCCTTTGTGACCTTGCACGGAATGCAACCCATCTTCTCGACCGAGAATTCCTCGGATACCACGGGTCCCTTCGTAGAATACCAGTTGTTGATCGGCTCGGAGCTTGGCTAGATCTCGCTGATAGTTTCCCTTCTCGTTTTGGTGTCGTATATGACATTCACTTGGCACTCATCCATGATGACCAATTCTTCGAACCTGGAGGCTAAATCCGTCAATTCTTCCCCCACGGTAATCTCTGTCTCGGACTCTATGGTCACTTTCTTCCCTCACCATTCTCGAGGCAACATGGGAGTTGATTCCCCTTCGCATTTATGAATCTCATAGTCGGCAAATACTTCAAGACCGGGCTTTCTGATGCCCTTGCTGTTAACCCATGGCTCGAGAAAGATCACGTACGGGTCGTCTTCCACCTGACGGACAAAGTAGCCATTCAGTGTCTTGCGAAAAGGCCTTAAATTGGGAATCTCATAATGACGGCCTTCCCTCCGAGCTCGGGCCTTCTCATTCTTGACGGCTTGCTCGTACTTCAAGTCATCTTTGGAAGGCTCGTACCCCAATCCGAACTTGTTTTTGACAAATGGGACCTCTATGGGTTGCATTCTCCCTTGTTGATATTTCCCTAGGCCTAAACCAGGGAAGTATTTCATATTCTTCATCATGCGGAGGACTTTGCGATTGCCGAGGGTCCATGATCCTTTTCCCCCTTGTTCATCGATGGCGTTGATTAAGACACCTGAGAGGGTGGAGTCTTCTAAACCGTGTTAGACTTGGTGGACGGGTTCCCCTTTTCTGTGGATAGTGACGTTTTCTGCCATGACGGTCACTATTTCATCCCCATTTCTGAACTTGACACACTGATGGAGAGTCGAAGGGACGGCATTGGAACTGTGTATCCACGGTCGGCCCAAGAGCAAATTAAATGAGGAAGGCACATCGAGCACTTGGAACGGGACGGACATGACCATGCTTCCAAACTCAATGTCTATTTCCACCATACCCATGACTGTGCGGGCAGTGCTATCGTAACCTCGGATCACTTGAGTCAGAGGCTTTAAGTCTGAATTCTTAAGCCCTAGTATGCCCATGATTCGGCCAGGCATCAAGTTGAGTGCGGAACCACCGTCGACCAAAACTCTTGAAATAGGTCTCCCCCTTGCTCTCACTTTGAGATAAATGGCCTCATTTTGATCAGACCCAAGTGGTGGAAGATCCATGTCGGCAAAAGTGATGACATTGCCAAAATGAATGTGGCCTATCATTGCAGTGAGGACCTCGGGAGTTGTGTCAGGAGAGACTGATGTGTCATCGAGATTACTGATGACAAGATCTCGATGCTTCTTTGAGGATGCAATGAGGTCCCCAAATGGAGATGTTGGCTTGAGTTTTCTTGAGTTGAACCAATAAAGGGTCTTCGGGAGCGTCGCGAGCTTGCGATCTTTGAGAAGAGGTGCTTGGTGCAGAAGTAGTGGGGTTGTTTGCTATGACTCGTCCGGATCGAGTTAGCATGTTGACGTTCCCATCTTGCCTCTTTTTCCTATTCTCTAGTACTTCCCTCATTACCTCATCATAAGTCACAACGTAGCAAGAATTATCAAATTTATTCATCACTTTGGAGCCCTCATTCACAATTGGGATTGAATGAGTGGTCTCCTCAAACTCTCCTAACCCTATTACATTGACATCATCGCCACTAGGCACTATGAACTCTTTCTTGTCTATGAGATCTTAAATGACATTGCGCAGGACAAAGCATTCCTCGGTGGTGTGGCCACT
This sequence comes from Campanula takesimana, assembly GCA_026119855.1. Classification (NCBI taxonomy): domain Eukaryota; kingdom Viridiplantae; phylum Streptophyta; class Magnoliopsida; order Asterales; family Campanulaceae; genus Campanula; species Campanula takesimana. Next base: position 1,603,324 of record JAOWBW010000169.1, on the reverse strand, counting down.
ATGTTGGTGGTAGCCACAATGCTTGTAGTGGGCATGGTTGGGACGTATCGTCTTGGGTTTGTATCCTTGGAGAGGAGTAACTTGCCCTTTAGCCTTGAGAGCTTCGAAGGCCTCAGTGATAGTCATGCCTTGGAGAGGAGTGTAGACACATCATCTTGAAATTTCTTGCCTTGTGGTGGAGGAACCCTTTTGTAATTCCCCTTGTCGGTAGTGATGGCATTGACTGAAGCCTCTTTTGTGGAGTTAGAGGCGGCCTTGTAACGGAAGCTAGGAGCATTTTTCTTGATCTCCTTGAGCAACTCATCCATTCGGATCATGCCTCATATATTTGAGAGAAATCGGCATAGCAAGCCCCACTTAGGTGGGTGCGGAGATCAATCTTTAGACACTTAAGGAAGATGTCCATTTGCTCTTTGGTGTTAGGCCTCTCGACAATCTCAGCAAGATTGTCATTCCACCTTCTCGTGAAGTCAATGAAGGATTCATTGTCCCTTTGAGTAGTGTTCTCGAGCTCTTTCTTAGTTGGCCGGTGGGTGGTGTTGCCTTGGTATTGACTTTTGAAGGCAAGCATAGCGGCGTCCCAATCAAGACAGACTGTGAGTGGGAGAGTAGCATACCAATCCTTTGCCGTCCCCTCGAGAGTAAGAGGGAAGCATTTGCCATAACTTTAGGAGAGACCTTCTTCGGTACCATAGCCCAAATGTAAGTCTCGATGTGTGCCATGGGACAAGAGTTGCCTTTGAACTTGCTGATGTCAGGCATCTTGAACTTGTCGGGGAGAGCGGCCATTATGCTCATGAGAATGGAGGACTGATAAAGGCTCGTGTTGGGACTTTTCCCCACGTTGAGGTCATTGAAGCGTTGATCTATGTAAGCCATAATTGAATCAACCATCTTGTGCTCATTGTTCTCGGTGCTCGGTTCTCCCATTTTCTTGGTGCGGGCATTGACATAGGGGCTCTCAAAAAAACCCTCGGTCCATTCGGACTCGTCATTGTCTTTCTTATTTTTACCCTTGGCAAGCTTGGTGAGCTTTTCTTTCATTTGCTCCATTTTGGCCTCGTGGGCCTCTCTTTGGTTGTCGAGGTGAGATTGCCAAAGATCATCCTTATTTTGGGCCTCCTTATTAAGAGTGGAGACTTGATCTTGGAGCACTTGGACCGTAGCTGAAAGTTGTTCGAGAGACATGGTGTTGTTGCTGCCGGTCATGGTTGCTGTTGGTACTGTTGGAGTAATATCTTCACGAACTAACCGATTTGATGAATCCCGGTAGACACGGTAAGTACCAATTGAACCTATATTGCAGAAGAGGCCCTTGTTAGTCTTGAGTAACACTTTCGGTCCATGAAGAGGTTTAGAACACACAGTGGGCACACGACTCAAACCATATAAAGAAAAGACTTTTTTTTTTTTTATAAGTCGGAGGGACGGAATCCCTTTTGAGTTTCTAAGGAAATAATGGAATCGTCACACTAGTATATAGACCTTCTCGCGGTCCCATATACTCATCGGATTCAATCACGCTTGTGAATCCTACACATGTCGGGATTAAACTAAATTAATGTAGTAAAGCATACATGCGGGGACGGGTTTTTATTTTCGTCCATAATAACCACTTGGGGACGGATTTTTATTTCGTCCATGATAACCACTTGGCATGTATGTTTTGAAGACATTAGTTTAGGGAAATCTCGGCACATGAAAACCGACTTAGTCACGGAGTGTTAGACCCTAACTAGAATTGTGTTGGCTTGTGTTCGGCTAATGAGAGGCTTAAGGTCACCCCCGGCATGTAGTCATGAACTACGCCACGGGTTGAGGTTTACCGCTTTGAAAGAGTCAAGGTCGGGTGGAGCTTGAAACTTCCTAGGATGGGCCTCGACGGGTTAGGGGTTATGAACTTGTGCGACTCGGTAGTGAGCAATTTATAGGAATTTGTGTACGTAGTGTGAGGTCCAACATGTGACAAAACATTTTTTACTTTTTTTTTATGAATGAAAGAAAAGCAAATAAGCACGTAATTACAACTCTCGAATCACTCGTGTGACCGATAAAAAACACAAGACAAATTAGTTTAAGAGGTCCAAATCAGTCCTGATGCAGGCAACTGTGCCCACACCCCATCATTCTGCTCTGTTCTGGGAACCTGTTCCTGTTCTGGAAAATTGCCCAGAAGCGCGCGCCTTTGCCTTGTGTTGTGGGAAGCGCGCGCATGGCGCAGTGTCTATGGGAGGCGCCCGCTTCTGGGAAAACCTATCAGACTGTCAGAATTTGGACTCAGGGGATTGCACTGGTCCTTAATATGCATTGTAACCCCTGCAGAAATAATTAGTGTAGAAAAAAAACAAAAATAGGAAGAACACATGGGAGGCGGGCGATTCTGGTCATTGATGTGGGACGCGCGCGCCTTAGGCCAAGAAGGCCAGAGGCGCACGCTTCCCCCATCAGGAACCAGAATGCCCATAAAAATGTATACTTTGATCAGAAATGCAAGTTTAACCTTCAAACTTCCCCAGCGGAGTCGCCACCTAGGGTGTCTATTTGTGTTTTAGAGTCGCCACCTATGTTTTAGAGGAACATAAGAAAAACCTAATGTATAGCCTAAGTTTGATTATGAAAACAGAGATTCTTGTTTGGAGGTTCGGAGGTTAGGTTACGAGATGGGAAGTACTTAAACACCCACCTCGCCCAACTAATGTTGGTCTTGCTTGATCAAAGTCTACATAAATAAAATGATGTTCTTCCTATTTTTGACTATAATAAAAGGGGGTGTTTGAAATGTAGGGAGATAACTCCTTGACTAGCTTCAATGAAGTGAAGTAGTCCCCGGTGTCATGTCCCAAAATGTTTGGGTGATTGCACGTTTGATTAAAGTAAAAGAGAGAAGAGATGAAGTAGAGAAGAAAGGGAAAAAATGGACTTTTACCTATGCTTTGAAGACCTTCAAACACTTCTTGGTGAATTACTTGAAAGAAGCCTTGGAAGTGATTTTGGTATAGTTTGTGTAGAGAGCTATTTTTCGGTCCTCGAAAATGGTGGAAAAGGGATTTTTATAGGTAGAAAATATATATTTTTGGTGCCAAAACTCAGTCATCAAGAAATCTTTCCCGGGCAAAATCATGTAAGATGAGCAAGGGAGAGATTCTTGGACAGAAATCTGTAACTGACGCCCAGAGGCGCGCGCTTCCTACCTTGGGGGCGGAAGGCGCGCGCTTCTGGCTCCTATGGTCGGAGGCGCGCGACTCAGAGATAGCTTTTTTGACAAAATTGACTCAAAAGTCAGCCTTGTTATTCAGTTTAGTCCCTGGACTTAACGAAGTCAGTCAGGAACTTAATGGAAGTAACAGAAACTAACAAAGAAAAACTTAAAAGAGGGAGAAACACAAAATCAAATGTGCAATCGGAGTGAGCGGTCCAAGGCGGGCTGTCTACAGATGTCATGCAGCAAGTGATGAGAAGGATGGAATATGATCAGGTCCGTCTGTTTGGGATTGTCAATAGGATGCACGAGAGACAAGCTCCTGACCTGGAAAAGGAGGCCGAAAGGATTTGGGTCCGAATGGTCCACCCTTGTCTTCGTGATCTCTTGAAAGACAGGGAGAACGATTGGCACCAAGAAAGAAAAAGCGTGGGGGATGAAATGGACTCGCAAAGTCACATCCATCAAGAAGACATGAAAAATGTCCAAGCTTGCATGAACACGATGGTGGACGCGATTCTAGATATCAGAACCTACCTCAGAAATCAACCTCACCTCAAAAATTCTTCTGTCGGGCTGCCTCGAGCAACGTGTCCCCAGTTACTTCAGTCAGCTCCCAAATGACCTCGAGCCACCAAGAAAGCCTTCCTCCCCAATCGCAACCCCCAAATGTAAGAGTGCCGCACAGAAATAGTCGGCCCGGACCCATTCTTCCCAAGCCAACTCGCCCTCAAAGAGCCACTCCATATCGTCTCTTCCGTGAATTGAGGAATCCGAGAGTTCAATTACTTGATCAACTGCTCAAGGAGGGAAATATCCAGTTACTCAATCCGAATATGCTCTTAGCTGAACACTCCCACCAACGGTCCGATGAGACCCAGTTCTGCCGATACCATCAAAGGGTAGGACACACCACCGGAGCTTGTGATGCTTTGAAAGACAAGATCCAGGAACTTATTGATGAAGGGATCATCACCAAGAAAGGAAATCAGCGGGTTTGAACCCGAGCAAAAGGCAAGGAAGCAGAGGTTGAGGTTGTGAGAAAAGGAGAAGGAATGAAAGGAAGGAAACTAGGAGTGGCCTATGTTTCATAGGTTCTAGAGTCATTCCAAAAGTCCATTTTGGACATTGTCTTTATTTTCCCTAAGCCCTGCGAGGCAAAGTCTTGGGAAGAAAGATACCAAGTTGGTGTCCAATGGAGTCTGTACCAAATTCGTGGATAGTCGAGTTGAGTCTGTAAAAATCGAGTCTTCTGTGAAATGAAAAGGTCATTTTCCTTCTATTCTTTCTAGACTTGAGACATTACTTGCAAATTACATTTACTCTCGAAATTGCTTTGCTTAATATTATCAAATGATTGATACGTCCCCAAAATTATGAATTGACTTCTAAACATACTATTCAATGACGACTCATTAAGGATGAATGGACCTAACACAAATGAAAATTTTTAAATGCAAACAATTAATATTGATGTGAATAAATGTTGTGATCAATTGGCATGAAGAAACCATTAAATGACAAGCCTTTCCCTATACACATTTCCCGATACGCCTTTCCCATACAAATTATCGATGCACACCAAAGGCATAACAAGACAATGAAAGTCAAAGGATGTTGTTGCTTAACCACCAAGATTTAACAGTGATCGCACGTGCGCAACGGAGCGAAGGACGTCTCGAATCCTCAAAGTCAAAGTGAGAAGTGACAGACATTCCACCAAAGGGCTACAAATGAGCCAATGTCAAAGATAGCAAGTTAGGGTTAATGTTTCCCCTCTCTCAAAAAAAATTATGGAAGGAAGGAAGGAAAGGAAATGAATATATGCAAAGAGGAAGTTTGCCTCGAAAGGCTCACCAAGTTCACCCCAAGAGGTACATCCCGAGGAGTTCATCATAGAGAGAATTGATCTACATCAAAAGAGCAACAACATCCTTCAAAAGGACACAAACCCCGGCAAAAAGTGGTACAAGGCCGAACTACGGCAACCTAAGCTCCTCAAACTGAGGGGAACGTAAGCAAACTTCGGGTCCGGTCACAACATGGAACAAAATCATCAAACCTTGGTTCTCTCCAAAATGACCAAGTCCCTCCCATGGTCCCGTCAATGACCAATTTCTCAAAGAACCCTTTTTGCCCGGTCACATCAAAGAACAATCCCTTAAACACATTCCCCTTCTGATCTTGCCATCGATCGAATCCAAATCTTAATTGATCACAACATTTATTCATGTTAAGACTAATTGCTTTTCATAAGCCTAACTTAATAATAAACATGGTCCATTCAAGCAATCATTTTGACAATCATAACCGAAGCAAATTTCGAATGTCTCGACAAGTCTTCTTTTCTACATCTTAGGAAAGAGCCAAACACTAAATTTCTGTCCGTAGGCTTCCTTCCTCACAAAAGGGACTCACTCCCGCAAGTACCTATGTCTATCTTGCTTGGAGCAAGAATAATTTGCTCCCATCCGTGTCTTGAGTCAACTAGGCCACTCCTAGGGATAGAAAGAGCAAGAGATATGGAAAAGAGGGTTGGAAAAGATGGAAACCCGGAAGGAATAACTCACGCAGAGGACAGGGTGCATTCTGAGCAAAGGAAGGTTCGCTCCCAAGGGATGGCCAAGGCCTAAAAGGTGGTTCCCAATCAAAGGAAATGAACCGGGGCTAGTAAGCCATAACAGCACTTTGAAAGGATTAGCGGAAAGGTCATGCTTTGGTAAGCCTAGTCTAGGTCAAAACCCAGAGTCAATCCCCCAATTTTCCAAAATTCCCCAGAGGTCCTCAAAAAATGTTGGTAAAAAAGAGTCAACTCCCTGTCCAAACCGTACGGATGTTTTGTCCATTATAAAAAATTTGTATCAGCAGCCCATACCAGCAGACTACCCATAAATGAGACCCATTCTCATCTGCTCAGAACATGTCAAAACATGTCCCAGTCGTACATAATTGAGTCTAAACACATCCCCAGGGATTCCCCACATGTTACAGCACCAAAAATCCCCTCTCAAGGCCCGAATCATGCATTTAAATGAATTTACAAGCAAAAGAACATTTTTGACATTTAACACAAGTTTTTACACATATTGTTTTCAAAACAAAGCAAGACATAAAAATTTTTCAAACAGGTACAGCTACTCAGAGTTTGGATCTGAGTCAGGTGGAGGCGAATAAGAAATGTCTGGCCCACGGTTTGGATAAGAACTGGGGTTGAAATGGAAGAGGGATTCCGCCAAGCTCATGTCCTTGCCAGTGGATGGTTGAAAGGAGCGCCAAGCAAATTAGGAAGAAGTTCCCGGACGGTCAGCGGAAGATGACTCGGGCCGCTCCAAGGTCAAGTGGGAAAAAGGATCGGGGGTTGTTTCATGAGTGTCCGCCCTTCCCAGCGAGCCTCAAAAAGATGTTATGTCAGCGGCACTTATGGACTGGCTACGAACATAGGAAGGAGGAAGCTCCACGCTCGATGCCCTCTTACGAGGTCTCTCCTCACTGCTCACGGAACTCCTGCCCGGCACAAAGCTATATTCTGCCCGAGGCCCCTTGGAAGAACGACCGGCAAAATTCCTAAACCACTTCTTGGCCCTCCCTAGGAAGCTAGGCCGCCTCAGTAGTACTCGCCCCGCAACCTGTACATGGAAACAGAAATGGCTCAGCAAAAGAGACAGAGATGAAGGGTGTGTGTGTGCAAAGCAAAGGAGAAGCATACCGCCTCAACCAGGATCTCCTCAGCTGGAACCCCCTCCCCTGGAGTAGACAAATCGACCTTATGGACCCTGCCATCCACACAGACAAAATAATAGTATGTCCAAACCAGTGGGGCTACCCCAGAAACTACCACCTGCGGTGACCTAAGCCGAGTAGCCACGAACCGTCCATACGGCTCGTCAGCGATAAGGCCAGCTGCATCTGCCCCCATGAGGAAGGGGTCATTCCAATGGTCAGAAAGGTACATGCCCTCGGGAGGATCCATTGGTGTCCTCTGCACGAGCTCCATCCGGTGCTGCCATAGGACCCTCTCCCCCAAGAAAAAGGCCTCACCCCGAAACCCTACCAGCAACCTCCTCTGGTTCGTCACCCTCCGGGCCTCCGTCAAATCAAAGCCTACCTCCGGCCTCTCATACCTCGACCACAGGTACAGATTCAACCCCTCTGGCATAGGTCCCCTCAGCACCGTCTTCACATCGGCATAACGAACGGTGACCCATCCCTTGGACCCCCTCTTCTCTCAGACCTCCCTGTCCCAGCAAATCATGGCCGGGAAATGGATATTCTGGTTGAGAGATGGCCTCCATGGATAGCTACCAAAGACCTCATAGTACCAAGCCTGAAAATAAAAGATGAAGAGGCTTTTAGTACACGAGAATGAAAACAAAATCCAAAGCAAAAAGTAAAGCGAAGGCAGAAAAGAACAGAAGGGTACAAAAGATACCTCGAGGGAAAACTGGAAGCAAGCCAAAGACTTGCTCGCCTTCCAACTGAATTTGTCGAGCTCCATATACAACTCGGCAAGGCCTGCCTCTCCCCAAGCGATGCTCCCAATAGCCTCAAGTGTGGTCAATGAGCCAAGAAGAGGGAACATACATGTGGTGTTAGCATTGGCGAAGATAGTGTTGCTGAGAAGAAGCCACACATAAGAACACCCCAGTTGATCAGCCATCACCCGGTCTGCCCAGTACTCCGGAAAGTTGGCCTGAATGGCCCTCTCGACATTCTGCACCAGAATGCCCAAACCCTTGGTAGGGCCTGAAAAACCAAGGAGTGCCTCAATCTCCTCAACAGGGATCCTGTCCCTCCACTCAATCGGTCGCCCATCAAAAGAGAGTCCGGTGATCGCCGAGAAGTCCGCGGGAGTAAATGTCACCTCCCCCAACTCAAATGAAAAGTGTGGGTCGAATCCCACCAATACTCTCCAAGGGCAGTAAGAAGCCCCATGCTCTTGTTGGTATTAACCAACTTGCCTACAACCTCGATGAAAGGCACCAAGCCGGTGCGCTCCACCCACTCCCTCGGACCAGGACCACCATCAACAGACTCGGGCATGGCCTCCCACAAAGAAAAGCAAGCATCCGGAGATCCCCGCGATTTGATATCCTTTCCTTGCAGGTAAACACAGCAAAGGTATGAGTAACACAGTTTCATAATACCAATGCATATGACAAATGAAAAACGTTCTATCCCCTTTTAAATTGCATAGACATTTGAGGGTCATTGTGAAAAGAAAAGTTTTCCGTCCCCTTTCAAATTGCATAGACATTTAAGGGTCATTGTGAAAAGAAAAGTTTTCCGCCCCCTTTCAAATTGCATAGACATTTTAGGGTCATTTTGAAAAGAAATGTTTTCCGTCCTCTTTCAAATTGCATGGACATTTGAGGGTCATTGTGAAAAGAAAAGTTTTCCGTTCCCTTTCAAATTGCATACACATTTGAGGGTCATTTTGAAAAGAAAAGTTTTCCGTCCCCTTTCAAATTGCATAGACATCTGAGGGTTGTTTTGAAAAAATGCGTTCCGTCCCCCTTTTAGAACCAAGTGTTCCCTTTCATGACGTGTAAACAAGTAATCTTAGGCAATACTAGCACGCACATAAACATGTCAAAAAGGCTAGTCGAACCTAGGGTACATGTCTTTCATGTACAAAAGTGTAGAACAACACACTTTAATTTTGCAAAGCGTAGATAGACACGCTCGAATGAAAAAATGAGAACATGTCCTCGATCATTGTGACTCCAATTTCATGAAAATGAGTTTAATTTCGCAAAATGACCCAAGAAATACAAAAATCTCAATTCGCACAAGCATAAGCCCTAGGTCTAGGCGATGAACCAAGATTAAAAAGGGAAAAGGCTCAAAAATGCTTACTCCTCCCTCATGGCACAAATGCACGGTAGGAGACTTGTAGAAACCCGCTCCCGCATCCATGAGATCAACGGTGTAGCCGCGGAAGTTCCGGACCATGTCGAGCCTTTTATCCGCTCCCCGAGGATAACCCGCGCGTGCCCGTCCCACCATGAGTGACCCGTGAACGATTTAAGAAAGAAATTCAAAAATTGATGAAGTTTTCCCTCTCAATTTTCCTCTCGTTTTTGTCTGAACTCAACAAAATGGGGGAGGAGCTGTAAGGCTGTTGCGTTTTTTAGAAAAAAAGGGGAGACGACTGACCAAACCGTACGGATGGTTTGGGCGAGAAAAACCTCTGCCTGAAATTTACACTTTGGCCCCTAGTGCCTTGAATCCTATAAAGACAATTAGGCTGTCCCTGACGTAAGACCAGTGAAATTGAAAATTTGTGAAAGACAATTAGGCTGTCACTGACGTAAGCCCAGTGAAATTGAAAATTTGTGAAAAAAAATTAGGCTGTCCCTGACGTAAGCCCATTGAAATTGAAAATTTGTGAAAGACAATTAGGCGGTCCCCACGTGACGTAAGCCCATTGTTTTGTTTGCTTAGAGAAAAAAAAATTAGGCTGTCCCTGACGGAAGCCCAGTAAAATTGAAAATTTTAGAAATAATTAGGCTGTCCCTGACGTAAGCCCAGTAAAATTGAAAAGTTTAGAAACAATTAGGTTGTCCCTGACATAAGCCCAGAAAATGCGTGAAAATTGCCTAGTGTGAAAATACAGTTAGGCGGTCCTCAACGTAAGCCCATTTGCCTTAGAAAAAAAAAAAATCCTATTTTGACCAAGTGAGAGTCACGTCCTATTTTGACCAAATGAGAGTCACGTCTAACCTTGACCAAATTAGAGTCACGTCTATTTTGACCAAATGAGAGTCACATCCCATTTTGACCAAATGAGAGTCACATCTAATTTTGACCAAATGAGAGTCAAGCCGAATGTCCCGGCAGGCCTTTGTCAGACGTAAGACCAGTTCTCCCGTCAAACTCCCCAAAGATGGAGTTGACCAGCCTTGACCCCGAGTGGTCATTTTAGGTTAAAGCCTTTGTCCCCGGCAGTCCAAGCGCGACATAAAACCATCCTTCAGTTAACCCTCCCCGTAGAGACAAGTTGACCGAACCTTTGACCAAATGAGAGTCAGACCATACTTTAGCCAACCCTCCCCGTAGAGACAAGTTGACCGAACCTTTGACCAAATGAGAGTCAGACCATCCTTTAGTCAATCCTCCCCGTAGAGACAAGTTGACCGAACCTTTGACCAAATGAGAGTCAGACCCCTCCTATAATCAACCCTCCCCATTGATTCGAGTTAACCAAACCGTGACCAAATGAAAGTCAAGACCAAGTGAGAGTCAAGACCAAGTCCCGACTTCGACCAAATGAGAGTCAAGTCCGCTTTAGGAGAGAATGACAGATATTCCCATACATTTTAGAAGAGGATGACAGATATCCCCCTTTGGTTAGACCACCATCACAAAAGCCTTAGGTTTGAGATGCCAAGTTCCTCACCCGACCTCAACGGTCACCCTTAGGTTTGAGTAGCCTTAAAGTTTCTCACTTCCGAACTACGTTAGGCTTGATTCCCCATGAACGGGATACCTAGGAATCCTATACCTCTAGGTCCAGTCATGCAACCAAATCGGTCAAACCGTCCTCCCATAGATAGATTGGGATGCTTTTTAGGTCGACAACCCCGCTTTCCTAAAGCGACGTTGCTGAGGGGCTCTATAAGTACACCAATCTAAAATTAAACCAGCCTAGAGGAATTTTTAGCACCATTTAGGGATAAACTGATAGGCTAGGACCTCAATAGAATAAACTAAAACTCTAGGACTATCCTAGAATTAAAACTTAGAAAATTCCAGAAGCTCACTAGGCTGAGCCGTACGGATGGTTTGGAAGAGGGAAAGGCCCAGCCGTACGGCTACTATGGGCACCCTTTGTCCCTATAAATTAAGACCCTTGCTGATCATTTCAGGGGGGAGAAATACATTTGTGAATGGAAACTCTGCCGAGTTGAGAGCATATTAGAGTCACAAACACATATTTGAGTGAAAAGAGAGAAAGAAGATAGGCTTAGAACCAAATATTGGTGAGGCCTCCTTCTCCCCATCTTCTCTTCATCTCCTACTCTATTTTTACTTTGTTTATTTACTTAATGTCTTTCATTTATTTTAAATAATATGAATTGGAACCAAGTTCTTGACAAGAGTCATGGTACCCTCATGTTTTATGCATGATCAAGGGTTCAAACCAAGGATGATCAAGGCTTGTTATCATTTAATGTGCATTTACTTCAAGTCTTTACATTTATGCAATTTACTTTCATGTCTTTACATTTATGCAATTTACTTTCATGTATTTACATTTATGTATTGTATTCATTTACTTGATTTACTTAAGGATGATCAAGCTTGGGATGGTAAAGTTTCAATCTTTACCATTCAAACTTTGATCAAGCCTTAATAATGTCCCTTTGGATGATAAAGACTCAATCTTTATTCATCCAAATGTTGATTTTTGATATCCCAAGGCATTTTCTTGGGTGAATCATCCATCTGAATGGTAAAGTTTCAATCTTTAACAATCCAAGTGGTGATTTTGGCTCAAATGCCAAGTTCATCAACTTTCTTTATTTTGCCCCAATTATTGCCTTAATCACACCCAAAACCATTTATTTTGGTGTTTAATTAGTGATCAATGTCATAGGGATGACTTAATTTATGCTGATGACTTAATTTATGCTTTTGTACAAATGAATAAACTGAAAAGATTCAAAACAGTCCAGTTTTAGCAGAATGCTCTGTTTCTGCCTGAAACTGGACTGATTCCTGAGAATCTGTCAAAAACTCCCAGGACAGCCTCCTATAGCCGTACGGCTAGTTTGTCCAGGGAGAACTTCTTCCAGTTTTGCCCCTTTCTGTTAAACTATTTTGCAAAATAAACATTTGCTGTTAAGTTTCTAACTGGTTCTATTGAGAGTTCAGTTTCTCCCACTTTTATAAAACAAACACACACAGACACACACACACACACTTGCACATCTTTTGGTCAACAAACTTAGGGAGACTCGGTTTTTCGAGGCATTTTGGGTGAACCTCGATTAAGTTCTTCCTAAGGTGTAACGTGACCTCCGAATCCTTTTTCTCTAACCTTTTTTGTTAAGTTTGGGTTTAAAATTAAACGAACGTGGCGAATCCGTGATCTTTTGAACATAAAGTGCCGTGTTTGACTCTCCGGGAACCATTTGTTTTTCCCGCGGGTATCTTACAGGAACCCGTCAAGTTCGAACTAGGAACCCGTCAAGTTCGAACTAGGAACCCGTCGACTTCGAACTAGGAACCCACTTCATATGGCCAAGCCATTAAGACCCAAGCCCAATCACAATTTGGGCTTAGGCACATCAGATACAAACCTTGATAACTAGGAACCTTAATAGAGAGGGAGAGGGAGTTTTGAAAAATGTTCCACCAATTTGCATAACACCTCCATGTACCTAAAAACTTCCTCCCTGCCCTATTAGTGCCAACATCTCTACCGCCACTAGGGGCTCTTTAATTAAGCGAGAGATAAGGCTCTCTTGATTGATGCTTACTGGACTGAATGTCTTTCTTAGCCGTTGTTACTCATCGCTATTCTGACATTATTCTGCTTTAAATTGTGGGGCCCTTTTCTTTTGTTTCCATTAAAATAATCGAGACTACTACATTTGTCTGCGTTCTATAAAAAGGAGGGTTGCATCTTGATGGGTTAGAGTTAGGGTTATGGTTAGTGTTTAGTTTTGGAGGAGATGAAATAATATATTTTGGGTAAGTGTTAAACATTTATTTGAATATTATTCTTTTTAACAAGTTGAATTACAAGTATACTAAATAATTTTACAGTGTCCTCCCTCCGTCCCACTCAAATTAGGACAAATTTTTATTTTGGGTGTCCCATTCGAATTAGGACAACCGAAAAATGGAAATTGAAAAATGGAAGTGTTTTATTTAATGAGACCCACATTCACACTTACAACAATTTTCTACTCATTATTCTCTACCACACTTTCTCTCTCTTACTTTACTTTTCATACTCACAACACCTACTCGATTAACATTTTTTTTCTTAATACTCGTGTCCAACCCAAAAATCCTAATTCGGGTGGGAGGGAGTATACAACAACACCTAAATCTATATATATTAAAAGTCAAGGTAGAGTTTTTAGGTGGTGCCAAGTGGACAAGTTTTGGGTAACTCTTGCTTTTGGTGGTGCCACATCATCCAAAGCATTTTAATTAGATGACTTTTCATTTTTTTCTTATTAGCTAATTGTATTAATTAATTGTAATAGTTACTATATTAGTTAACTATTACTATTAATAGTATAAGTTTATTATAATACTTAACTATACTCCCTCCGTCCCACCTCACTTGAGACTTATTTTTATTTTGGTCCGTCCCACTTCACTTGAGACTTCCCAAAATGGTAATTTTTTATAATTTTATATTCAATCTACCTCACACACTTATTCTCTCTCTTCATTTTCCACCACACAATTCATTCAACCAACCTACTATTAACCCCACTCATTTTCTCTCTTCATTTTCTACCACACATTTTCCTTATTTTATTATTTTTTTCTTAGTTATTGTGCCCACTTCTTAGGTCTTAAGTGAGGTGGGATGGAGGGAGTATAAGATAACTATTACTATTAATAGTATAAGTTAAGTATAATAGTTACTATAAAGGGTAACTATTACTATTAATAGTATTAGTTAACTATATAAGATAATTATTACTATTAATAGTATTAGTTAAATGTAAAAGTTATTATATAAGATTACTATTACTATTAATAGTATTAGTTAATTGTAATAGTTAATTATATAACATAATTATTACTATTAGTAATGTTAGTTAGGTGTAATAGTTACTATATAAAGTAACTATTATCAACAATAATATTAACTAATTAGAATAGTTACAATATATTGTAACTATTACTATTAGTTTTAATTACTATATATAGTAACTATTACTTTTAACTTGTTATTTACGATAAAAGTTATTCCCTCCGTCTCATAGTAAGAGTCTCTTTCCTAAAATGACAAATAATATTTACTATTCATCCCACTCATTCTCTCTCATACTTTACTTTTATACTCACAACACCAATCAATTTACTATTTCCTCCCACTTATTCTCTATTTTACTTTACTTTTACACTCACAACACTTAAATCACTTCCACCATTTCTTATTCTCCGTGCATTTGAGAGGTAGGACTCTTACTCTGGGACAGTGGGAGCACTACTTAGGTAACCATTATTTTTTAATTTATTATTTTAACTCATAATTACTATAATGTTAACTATAATTAAAACATTATTTTCTTAATCAATCAAGAGTAAAAATTGACATCATTATAGGATAAACGAAGTAAATTTTTTAAAAAATTATAAAGTTATTCATAATCATTACTATTAACCAATCTCAATATCTATTTTATACTATAGTAACTAAAACTATTTTCCCTATTATTAAAAAATCACAGTATATTTATATATATCTTTAAATTTATTTATATTTATTTAAAATATTTCATAATTATATAAATTATAAATATTCACGCACAGAAGAAACACCCGTGCGAAGCACGGGTTAATCCCTAGTAATAATTGAAACTCAAAAATCGTGAAAGAGAAAAGAATAATGATTTTTCCCTTAGGGCCCTCCTACCCAAATGTTATTCCGTTTTAAGGAGAGGATTTTTCTAATTTCCTAATAAGGAGTTCTTAACAGATCTTAATTCCCCAGACACCCGTCACCCCCATTTGACCAGTCAAATAAAACACGTTCTCTCTCGACCCCTCCCCTCCTCTTATTCGCAACACACACACACACACACCCCATTCTCTCGGGTATCTCTCTGTAACTCTCCCTCTCTCCAGCCGCCGGCGAAGATTTCAGGCATCGGCGACTGACCACGTCGTCCATTCGACACACACTTACACACGCATCTCCCTCTGTCCTCATTTTTGGTACGACCTAACCCTAATTTGAGATGAAGCACCGTCGAATCTGTCTACAGATCTGGACTTCCGGCACCGACGACTTCTCGACGCTGTCATCACCGAGTTCTTCAACTAGATCTACACAATTTTAGCTCGCATAAGTCAGACACTGAGTTCTTTTTCTTCAACGTTTGTCATTTCCAGTTTCCTCTCATAGATCTGACGTCCTCCGCCAGATTCTTCATAATCCAGCCAGATTCTTCATATTCCGGCCAGATCTGTCGGTTTTCCATTTATTTAATTTTAATTAAAAATTAATTCTTTCCTTTTCTCTATCTGAGTTGATTTGATTGTTAGCTTGAATTACATGACCATTAAAGTATTTTTATGAGTTTTTGGATAAATTTAGTTTGCTGTCAACGTTGGTCTAATTTATTGTGTTTGTGAATTTTGTAATTGAGAAATTAATTTAAGTATTTTATTTTGCGTTTTGGTTATAGAATAGGTATAAGAGTTAAATTATCAGACCTAATATGAGTCTCATGATTCAAATATAAGAAGCGTAGTAGTTTTATATGTCACCTATACGAGTTGGATGCAGTTTGACCGAATATGAGAGTCAATATTAATAAAATATTATTTTTTTAATTTTAGTTTTGTGAAAATATATGGAAAAATGACTCTTATACATCAAATGTAAGAGGAGAATTGGTCTTATACACCAAGTATAGGAGTTTGACCGAGTTGACCAAATAATATTAGATTTTTTTCTTTTTAAAAATGAAAAAAGTGAATTTTTTTGACTCTTATATGTTAATTGTTGGTTTTATATGTCAGTTATAAGAGCTTGACTGGGATTTGAACGAATAATATTGTATTTTTTTTCTTAAATGTTGAAAAAAGTGAATTTTTTTACTCTTATATGTTAATTGTTGGTCTTATATGTCAGTTATAAGAGTTTGATCAGGATTTGACCGAATAATATTATATTCTTTTCTTAAAAGTTGAAAAACGTGAAAAAATTGACTCTTATACGTTAATTGTTGGTCTTATATGTTAGTTATAAGAGTTTGACCGAATAATATTTTATTCTTTTCTTAAAAGTTGAAAAAACTGATTTTTTTTTTGACTCTTATATGTTAATTGTTGGTTTTATATGTCAGTTATAAGAGTTTGACCGTGATTTGACCGAACAATATTATATATTTTTCTTAAAAGTTGAAAAAAGTGAAAATATTGACTCTTATATGTTAATTGTTGGTCTTTTATGTCAGTTATAAGAGTTTTGACCGGGATTTGACCGAATAATATTATTTTTTTTTTTAAAAGTTTAAAAATTGAAAAAAATGACTCTTATGTGTTAATTGTTGGTTTTATATGTCAGTTATAAGAGTTTGACCGGGATTTGACCAAATAATATTATATTTTTCTTAAAAGTTGAAAAAAGTGAAAAAAATGACTCTTATATACCAGTTATAAGAGGCCAGTTCAGTCTTTTTGCAAGTGAGGGTGTCTATGGTATTAGCGATCTATTGAGTCCTTATTTAGAATAAAAGTTAGTACTGGAGAGAGGGCCTAGAGTCCGAAGCCCAAAAGAATAGGGCTGACCATTTGTACCAAACTAAACCAACCAACCGAACCAAAGGGTTTGGTATACCGAACTTCGGTATACCGAAAGTTTGGTGCGGTACTACCGTACCAAGTATGCATTTTTGGTTGGTACACTGTACACAAATATGAGTTTGGTTGGTATAACGAGTACCGAATATATTATTATAATTTTTTTTTATTATATATTTAATAGAAAATATATAAAATATTACTAAAATCTAAAAATCTAATCTAATCTTAACCCCTAATAGTATATTTGTTGATTTTATGTGATTGGTGGAATTGTAATGAGGGAGGAATTTCAGGAATTCGATGTTGAGGAAGTTATGTTCTGTATATATGTTCACCAGGCAACATACTTTGGATTAGAAGGAAAACTGTACTGAAATGTATATAGGAAAAACAGTCTATATTTATGTTTTGTACTTTTCTATAACTTAATGAAACGTCTTTTATGTAACTTATTAAGTTAATGTAGTGAAGTTGTTGGATTATTTTGATATAAACTTAGTAGTATAGTAATTTGTCTTCCACTTTTCCTTCTTGTGTTTGGAACAACTCTAAAAAAAAATTCTTTTGTAGAGGTATAGTACCAACCGTACCAACCGATTACCAACCGTACGAAGAAGTTGGTATACCGAGTTTGACGGTTGGGTACTTATACTCATTTTCATGTACCAACTTCATCTTATGTTAGTACCGGTACAAAGAAAAAATAGTCGGTACTCCTACCCCGCGCCTACAAAAAGAATAATAAGAAACCGCGGTTCCAAATGAACGGCATTCTCCTCCCCTTTCAAAAAGTTCCCCATTGAGAGAGAGGTTAGATTTGGACAGATCAGAGTTGCATACTATTTTCCTTAAACCCCTCGGAAAACTCCTCCCCCTCCGCCCCAATCCATCACCGTGGCTAAAAATTCTAAATGGCTTCATCAGAAGACCCAGAAACCCCAACAAAACCCTACAAACTCCGTCAATCTCTAACTGCCCACAAACGCGCCATCTCCAGCGTCAAATTTTCCGACGACGGCAACCTTCTCGCCACTTCTTCCGCCGACAAAACTGCCCGAACATGGTCTACCTCCGACGGCTCCCCTCTCCAGGAATTCATTGGCCACGACCTCGGCATCTCCGACCTCGCCTTCTCCTCCGACAGTCGTTACCTCGCCACCGCCTCCGACGACAAGACCGTCCGTATCTGGGACGTCTCCACTGGCTCCCTCGTCAAAACCCTAACCGGACACACTAATTACGTTTTCTGCGTCAATTACAACCCTCAGTCCAACATGATTGTCTCCGGTTCGTATGACGAGACGGTTAGGGTTTGGGATGTCAAGACGGGAAAGTGTTTGAAGGTGCTTCCGGCGCATTCGGATCCTGTCACGGCGGTTAATTTCAATCGGGATGGGTCGTTGATTGTTTCTAGTAGTTACGACGGCTTGTGCCGGATTTGGGATGCGTCCACAGGACATTGTATGAAGACTCTCATAGATGATGAGAACCCGCCTGTCAGCTTCGTTAAGTTCTCGCCCAATGGAAAGTTTATTCTTGTTGGCACACTGGATAATACATTGGTTAGTATTTGCTTCTTATTTTCAAAGAAAGTTTTATGATTAGACTTCTACTTGTTTTTAACCTGTTTGTTTCAATTGCTGAGTGAATATTATTTGGCAATGTTTGGTAGATATGCTTAATATTGCCTATGGTGGCACACGATTATAACTTTGGATAATATTGCGTTATGTAATTATACAACAATGTAGGATCAATTTAAGAAGTGGGAGAAATTATGTGAGGAGAGAGTGAGAATTAACAAGATAGAACAGAACTGAGGAATTGAGGGATAAATCAGAGAGAGTTTTAGAAGTTAAGAGAGATTTGAGGAAGAATTTGAGAGAGAGGCTGAGAGAGCTTGAAAGAGAGAATTTGAGAAATATTTCTTCTTCCATACAATACTTACTTCTTCAATTTCTTGACGACCTAAGGGCCTATCTTTTTGTGATTTACATTAATACCCTCAATTCTATCACATTGAATCACAGATTACCAAAATGCACCATAAATCATAACATATTGTTTATAAAAATGGCATGGATAAGTCAAATTTCAAGGTGCTTTCTTGAAATCTGTTCTCATTGTCGATTCAGAATTTGGAGTTTGTATCAGTCTTCTCACTTAATAGGGGATGAGAAACTTATCTCTGGTAGAGAAGTTTTTACCTTTGTGAATGAAGTTTTCTTCGTGGAGATGAAATGCACCGCTTCTGGTAGTGTTTTTAAATGGGAGATAGCTGTTATTAGGAGGCAACAAACTAAGAGTAAACATGCTTAACATTCTTTAGCATGGTCTGGAGAAAGACAGGTTCCAGTTGTCCACATAGATAAGTTCTGTCTCACGTTCCCACTCAATTTGTGCAGGATATAGCTCTAAAGTTTTGCATGGTGTAGGTTTAGTATAGTGTACTTTCAGCGTCTATGAAAGATGCAGATTTATTGTACTTTCTGTGGTTGACCCAAGTGCCCAATGCAGGGGTGGAACTACTTTGGTTGGAGACTGCTGCGAGATTGTTAGTTATTGATTAAACAAGAAATAGCTGAGCTAATGTTTTCAATGCCATAGATTAAACGAATAATTTTTTTCTTCCTCAAGGACTCCGTAGAATGTCAAAAACTTCAACTGTATACTTTTAGTTTCTGATTTTGATACGTAAATAGCTCTCTGCATCAAACAGATATAATGGATTGTAAAACAGCTATAATGGATTGTAAAACTGGTAACAGTCAAAATTAAGATATGAACTGCTGATCCAAATCAGGTTCTTCAAGCCCGTTTTATCTTTCAAATGAGCTTGAAATAGTGTCAAGCTTAGTTTGTTTTTATACCTGATTTAGAAAATCCTTAGCATCCAGTCTTGAGTTTGCACTTTGCACCATAGGTACCAGGAACCCTCATCCCCCCTCCTCCCCCGTCCCGAGGCGCACGTCCTAAATCGCGGTACGTTTGCGTCCCAATTCGCGAGGGTACCCGACCCAGTTCGCCAAAACCATCGTACCAGAAATTAAAAGAAAAAAGGTAGAGTCTGACCTTTCCGTCTGTTGATCGAGTAGCCTCTGGGTCTTTTTTAGGCATTCGATCATTGTCAATCCGTCGACTCGTATCGACTTTGAAGTTGAAAACCATTCAACAGTTGTCGGAATTGAAGTTGTTGTTGGATGAGAACAAATTAACTAGGAGAAGAGCCAACAAGGATTGTAGAAGTGAGGTGAATCTGGACTCTAGAGTCTGGTGGAAGAAGGGTTTCAATGGAACCAAGAGATTGAAAGTCGATACGAAAGTAGATTTTGATTGGGATCGCGCGTTTGACCTTTTATTAGATTGGTTATTTTCACCCAAGATCTTTAAAGTTCAAACACACCCATAATTGTACACCACTTTTATAGAACAAAGTGGGTGTGTTTAAAGGATTTATGAGTGTAAATAACAAGAAATCTTAAAAGATGGTGTATCTTCTTTTTTTTGTGTGAAATCCATTTTCCTTCTATTAACCAATTTTAGATTTATGATATTTGATATTTCTAATATATACCTATATAGATAGATATATATTAAATGTAGTGACGTTCCCAATAAAAGCGTACCGCGTTCCCAATTGGCGTACCAATTAATCCTACCCCTAATGTACCCAGAATTTTATAAGTCGCGTTGCTCGTTCCCGTTCCGCATCCCAAAACGTCCCACGTTCCTGGTAAGTATGGTTTGCACACCCTTTTCCTTCACATTTTCCATGTTTGATTATAACTAGAGAAGGGTGGAAACTGATATTTGGCCAAACCTCAATGGCCGACACTGAATTTAACCCATTTTGTTGACCCAAACCCAAACACACTGGTATTTTAAGATTCTAGTGAGCTTAACCAACAATTGGATTCAAGCTCAATTAACTCGATAAGCATGCAGGGTCATATGAAAAACAAAATATGATCGATGTACATATGAAAAGGTCTATGAAACTGGACGCTTATAGTTTATCCAAAGTTCCTTTCGCTGTCAGGGGTGGATCTATTAAGGAGGGGTCACTTGACCCTCTGACTTTTTCAGTTCTTTCACCTTGGTCGTTTAGATTTTGAAAAAAACAAAAACTTATTTACCTCCTTAATTTTTGGAGTTGATCCCTTGAAATTTTGTAACATAACACCTCTCAAAATTTGACACCCCCCCTGGGCCCTCAATAAAGCTCCTAGATTTGCCATCACTACTATTCATAAGGAATCAGTTTGCCTCCCTTTTGTTTACCAGCTGACTAAGTTACCTAATGGAGAAACTTTGCACGTGAGAAGTAGATCGATGACATCAAAGTCAGAATCCCCTTGCTATATAGTCTTGATGCGAGTAGGGCTTGGGAGATTGTAGGGAATGCGAAGTCATATTTATCTGGCTTTATTTGTGCAAACTGTAAAGAAGAGAGTAGTTTCAGTGCAACTTTATGACGGCACAGAAAAGCTTGACAAGTCGCACACAATCTTTTTTGTTTTACGACAGAGTATCATTTTTGGGGCTCATGAAACAGTTAAGATGAGAAGGAATAATAATTTGAGTAGTGTGTCCTGTATCAACTGACTTCAGCGTGACTACAATTCCTTTATGCTGATTTTGAGATTTATGCATGACATGTAGTGAGCTGCCCCGTTAGGTTTCATGAGGTTCACTAATTTACTTGGTTGTAGACTTTTTGCTATCGTTCTATAGGATAAATGCCTTAATACAACACTTACACTTACCATCTACCATGGGAAAAATCTTAAACAGAAAGATGGTTGGAGGGAGAAAGCCCAGTTGGCCGATACAACACAATTATACTTTTCATGTTTGCCTCCTATAGACCTTTTAGACTTGGGTTTTCCCTGATTTGGGGGGGGGGGGGGGGGTCCATTAACACGAATTTTAGTATTTGTCATTGTCATTTTCACTTTTTACTAATTCTATGCGAGTTATCTGCCTTTGTAATCATCATTTGTTATATCTGCAGAGGCTTTGGAACTTTTCAACTGGCAAATTTCTAAAGACTTACACCGGCCATACAAATTCAAAGTACTGCATTTCATCAACATTTTCTGTAACAAACGGGAAGTACATTGTTGGTGGGTCTGAGGATAATTGTGTATATTTATGGGAACTCCAGACAAGAAAAATAGTTCAAAAACTGGAAGGCCATACAGACGCCGTTATATCAGTTGCCTGTCACCCAACTGAAAACATGATCGCATCAGGCGCGCTCGGAAATGACAAGACTGTTAAATTATGGACTCAGGAATAATGGGTCAGAAAGTTCTAGAATATCATTCCGTCTCTGGCAATTAGGTAAATTCTGGCAGGTAGTGAATCCATCTTTTAGTGGCAAGACTTTGCGCTTTGATGTTATTTATTGGAAGCATATTGCAGCGGGAAATTATTTTATTCGGCTCATTCCAGTTAATGTATTCCAAAACGATGCTTTTTAATACCAGTATAAGTTTTGGAGCTCTGTTTCATCTACTCGCTCTGTTCCGTAACCCTTTTTTTTTTTTTCGTTGTTATTACGAATGAAATTTGAGCAATAATTTAAGCTAATTTTTGTTATCCAAATGAAAATTTATAACTTGTTATTGTATTGATACACTATTATAAATCTTATATATATATATATATATATATATATTAAAGTTGGTGAATAGAGCCATGGTATTGACATGTGGACAAGTCATGGGGAAAGAAAGCATTTGGCACATCAATTCCACCATAATAAATAAGTGACTTTTCATTTTTTTTTCTATTAGCTAATAGCATTAGATAATAGTATTAGTTACTATATAGGGTAACTATTATAATTAACTATTATAATAAATAATATTTATAATAGTAATAGTTACTATAAGTTAATAGTTAATTATTATAGTTAACTATTATATTTCACTATAAATAGCTAACTATTATATTTAACTAATACTCCCTCTTTCCCTAAATGAGTGTCCAAATTTTATTTTAAGGGACACTGAAAATCTCAACTTTTTGAACAATTTGGTAACAACGATTCATATATAATCTTGTAATCTCCTTTCCAAACCTTTAGTTTTGCACGTATAAAGAAACCGGTGAAAAAAATTTCGAAAAAAAAACGTTTAGGGAGAAAGTTATGATAAAAAAAGACACTCATTTAGGGACAAAGATTTCTTGAAAATGGACACTCATTTAGGGACAGAGGGAGTAATAGTTTTAGCAATTATATTTAACTATTAATAATTAATTATTATAGTTGTCTATTATAATTAAAAATTATACAATTATTATGATTTAAGATTAACTAATACTATTAAATAAAAATATAAAAGAAACAAAAATACTAAAATTGGTAAATTAGTTTCCCGTGCAGAGCACGGGTTATCCACTAGTATTATCAATACCAATGTGAGATTCTCGTTAAGATAATTAAAATTGTTTAGCTTCACCGGGCTAACCCTGAATGCTGGGCTGTTTCCCTTTTCCAGGCTGCCCTATCCTGCTAAAGCTTGCTTTAAAGGCTTCTTCTTAAAAGTTTTGTAATGCATTATCACTTCTGGGCTAGGCCTTCTTTCTTCTTGTTTAAGGGCTTCCATTTTAACTTTTTCTTTAGCCTCATCACTTATGGGCTAGTCCCTTCGACTGGATTGTTTCAAGTCCGTTAGAAAAACTTTATACTATGTACTACGTATTTTTAACTTTCATTTATATACTACACACTTTATATGTGAAAAAAATATATGCAATTTTCATATTTTTTCAATAAAAATTAAAATATACTGTAACAACCTCGTATCATTTTTTTATTTTTTTTTATTTTTTATTTTGTCCAGTCATTTGTCACTAACTATAATTTACACCAATATAATCAAAAATTCAAAATTTTGCAGCTTTTTGAAGTGAGACTAACAATAAATAGAATAATGTTTGTCCCGTAAAATTATTTGACAAAAACTTGTGTTGTGATGTGTGAGACGGTCTCACACGTGCAAAGTGTCTGGTTGAGAGAGTAAATGGTCTGCCTCCTGTAGACGAGGCGGGACGAGGCAAGCCCATTTCTTCAAATCAAGATCCGTCTCATGTGTGCGACTGTCTCACACAAGACTTCCTCCGATCATTATTGACATGAGGCTCACGAGATACCCATGCACATGGTCAAGATTTTTGCCTCTGGGAGACTGCCCGCCCCTGTCCCACAAATACGAGGTAGAGACGTTGATGAAAATAAAAGGGTTGTTTTATTAAAAGAAAAAAAATAAATCTATTTGGAATATAAACTCTGTAAATTTGGCACTTTTTGTTGATAGTGTTGGAAAAATATGTAGTGTGTGAAGGAAATTGTGTATTTTTCCTTACATGAATCGTTTGCAATTTGGGAAAGATTATTGTAGGTTTATTTCACTCCGTGTGAATACTAAAATGATATATCTATATGTCCAATTTAAGATTGGATGAGAAAGATATAATAGCTCAAAATTGGTAGTGTAAATTATACAATTTAACCCCACTATTGATGTGTCATGATTCCTTAGATTAATTGAAAAATTAATTGGGATCATTACCTTGGTGTTGTGGTTACAAAATTGTGGAATAAAGCCACATAAATACAAGGTAATGAATCACAAATTAATTTATGAATTAATTGGAAAATCATGGTTTGTTGGTGGAGCTATAAAAGACATACCCACTAGTCTTTGGAAAGAGATGAGAAAAAAGAACACACAATTGAGAATTTTTCCTTCAATCTTCTTCCTCCCTCTTGCAATTTGTTCATCTTCTTCCTTTGACCTCCTAGAACAAAATCAATGGTGATATCGTCCAAGCATATTAGTTCATTTCGCCGGAAGGCTTAAGTGCGAAGTGGTTCCGGTTAATCCGTTTTATCCTGGGAGACTAACGCCCGTGAAAACCTCAAGCACTCGTAGAGAGGAGGACGAATTAGTCTTAAGGAGAGTGTGTTCTCACACGACTCAGATACAAGAGATCAAAGATGGACAAACCCAATGAAGAGATCAAATACGGTTGTATCGTTCCTTTTATGTTTTTTTTTTCTAATTGTTGTATATTGTATTTTCAATGTTGTAATTTGTTTTCCTTTCAATATTTACAAGATTTATCCAAAAATCTTAAGACTAATTCTCTTGTTGAGAAAGGATTGCAGATTACATGGATCTTGTGGCGTGGTGGCTACGGGAGAAAGGATGAAAGATGATGATGAACAATGAGAAAGAAAGCAAGAAAATTTCTGCACAGATTTTTCTTGACCAGCTGTAGTAAAACAACATTTGCTGCTTTGTTAACCGTTGGATTGGGTCGAAATTTTTGTGCATGTTCACGACTCATAGGAGAAGATTCTGAACGGTGACGATTGGAATCTATAGTGTGAAAGTGAAGATAAAAATTTCGGAACAGAGCAGTTTTTGAACAGTAAAATACTAATTTTAATTTCTGTTTAATGAGATTAACAAAGATGGAAAGATTGATGCTCCGTGACATCAACTATGTTTGAATGATTGTATAAACCAATTGTGGCTATGCCTCATGTAGTGGTTATACATCATGTGATATGTCTCTTATGGTTCATTTCGTATGAATCATATTAAAGAGAATGGAAAGTTCATTGGAACTAAGAACGTTGGAAGATTAAGTATTTAACGTTTCGTTGACAAAGATAATAGGTCTTCTTGCGAGAAGTTGTTAAAACCTATTATTTGCATTGTTGACAAAGGTCACAAAGGTTAACATAATAGGGCTTTTGGAAATGAAAGAAGTTGTTAAAACCTATTATTGTAAAATAGCGACAAAGGTTACAAAGATTAAAACAATAGAGCTTCTTGAAAGAAGTTGTTGAATTCTATTGTTGTGAAGTCACAGATACTAAAACTATAGGGCTTCTTGGAAGAAGTTGTTAAAACCTAATAGTTTATGAGTGACTAATGTCATGAAGACAAAAACAATAGGACTTCTTGAAGGAAGTTGTTAAATCCTATTGTTGTTGATGATGAAAAATGACACAATATTTAGAAGGAGGGCTTCTAAAAGAAATTGTGTATTATGTGAATGAGAATGTAAATGTCTCGAATTTAGAGGTACTCCAAAATGAGACATTTAATTTTGAAATAATTAATCTCTAATAATAATTCCATTAAGGAATTAAGAGGTTTATTAAGATGGGTTGTTACAAGAAATAAATTGTGATAATTCTCTTATTGAATTAGCCATTTATTCTTGGAGTAAATTCTCTAATTAAGTTAGAGAGTTATATTTGTAACAACAAAGTAATAATTTGGTGTTTAATTGTTGAAAAATTAAAGCCAATGTTTTGAGGGAAGACTCCTTGTGTGGAGACAAATTTCCAATGAAATATGGGTGTTCCAAGTATTTTGGTCACCATCGTGAAAAGTTAGAAAATTTTGTTGGCCTCGACTTTATGTGATGGCAACAAAAGATGTTCTATTTAAACACCTTGAACTTAGTGAGATTTCTTAAAGGAAGATACTACAAAGTTGGTGGAAATGAGACGGATGTTTAATCCGTGAGTGCGGTTGAAGCATATGAGTTTCTTTTGTCAGAACTATATATTTAACGGATTTTTGGTTTCGTTATATAACATATATAGTACCAAGAAAAAGGAAAAGAATAGTTGGAGTTTTGGACTATAAAATAAAATCGAGAATATTGGTACAATGAAATTCATTGCAGGCCGTTTCTTGATTTAAAATAGTAGACTCCATAAACCGTAAAAAGTCAAATGAAATAATTGAAATAGTCTTTCATAAAATCCATGTCGAATGGATGGTGATAAGTGAAATTTTCAAGGGACGGAAATAATTGAAAAATTAATTTTCACTTGAAAAGATTTCAAGAAGCAACTCAAGCATAAATGAATTGAAATGAATGTTGAGATGCTTGCTATTCATCTTTGTGTTGAAAAAGAGAATAGAGCTTCAGATAAGAAGTTGTGTAACACTTCTTGTGATGAAAGCAAATGTGGTAGAGCATATTGAATTGCTTAAGGCAAAGACCAAGTTTGTCAAACTTGGTTAAAAGTCAAACTTGTTTGAAAAGTCAAACTTGTATGAAAAACCAAACTTGTTTGAAAAAGTTAAACATATTCCTTGTGTCTTGAGAGACAAAGGTAGATATCATCAAGGATGATATCATGATTTTTGAATGAAGGAATGGAAATTGTATCAACCGATGGGTTGAGTTGGTGATCAATAATGAGAATATGTCTCTTTAGTTGGATCACATTTTTATTCAAAAATGAATTCAAACAAGATGTGAAATGTGTGTTGAACTACATCATCATATGATAAGCATAGTGATATATTGTGATATGTATGGATTGTTCAAACACATGGTAATAATAACACTGTTATTGTTATTATAAATAAGCTTTGTCTCATTGAATGGAGATGTTAAAAAACAACTTTAAAATGAGATAATAAGGATAAAAACACTAATGAGTATAGTGTGTGTATAACATGTGCTTGTACACAAATTATCCACTTTGTAAACCACTATCAAATGGTGTTGATGAAAATAATGAAAGCATTATTGCTTTATTTTAGGACTAACCCAAAGATGTGGGCGTGAGTCTACTTTGGAAAATAAATACCTATTGAATAGGTTACCCCAAGAAACAATGTAAATTCCATATGAAGTATGGAAACGTAGGCCTACGTACACTTGTGAATGTGGGGGGTGGTTCGCAAAGTAGAAAGTCCAAAATCAACAAAATGGATATTTGGGTACAAGATGGTGAGTATGTAAACAATGAGTTTACATAATGGTTGTTATATATGATTCAATGACTTTGAATATATATATATAAAAACAAAGAAAAGGAAAAAAAAATGAAAATCAAGTATTGATGTCAAGTTCATGAAAATGAACAAATGATACTTTGAGTGAAATAGATCAAAGTGATGCTTTGAATGAAATAGGTCAAAGTAAAACCTAGAATAAAGTGTGCAAGTTAGTAAAGTCACTAGATGACTTAAAACAAGCACAAAGATAATGACATCAAAAGGTTGATTTTGTCAGAAAGTTGATTAATCAAATATGACATGAGTGATTATGTCATAATGTTGATTAAATCTATCAAAAATATGTTGAACTTGAGAGAAGTTTAGCATATGAGACATTTGGATTTAAAATTTCAAGAAGAACTAATGAATTTGCATTAAGCAAATTAAGATAAAATTCTTGGAAATTTTGAAAAGGCCACGAGATATGGGTTTAGCGGATACAATCCTTGAAGTGAAAATTTCTAAGAAATCTAATGGATAACTCTTGAGAAATTGAAAAGGATTATTTATCAATGACTAAACCCCAATTGGCATGAGTCAACATCTATTGAATAATAGAAGTGACATTGTTTCTCAAGTTGAACACTCGAGAATTATTGAAAGTCTAGTGAGTTGGAACACAAGTAATCCAAAATGTATAGTGAAAGTACTAAGGTACTTGAGATACAATCGAGATTACGGATTACATTACACTAGACATCTATCGATAATTGAAGGATATAGCGATGCTATTTGGATATATGAAATCAAAGACTTAAGGTCTACGAGTGGTTTCGTATTCTTATTAGCGGAAGCGACTATATCATAGAAGAAGTCTTCTAAATAAATAAGTTATAAATAGATTCATAGCGGAATCTAAGTTTATAGCTTAAGATAAATGTGGTGAGAAAGCCGAGAGGCTATGCCAATTTATAGAAGATATTTCAAGGGATAAAGCTTGTGCTAGCAATTGGTTGTATTGCTAGAAGTCAATCGGTGATTGATTGAATACAAAGCACTATGTATAATGGTAGGTCTTGACTTATATGTCAAAGACGTAACACCATTAAGAAACTACTCTCAACTAATTTGGCTATGTAAAGTCAAATGAAAAACGGATCCGTTAACCAAATGGTTAGAACCGAGAGTTAGTTATAAATTATGGAGGGGAATGAGACATAAAGCCTTTTAGAGTTGATCACAGCGGAAAACCCAATCTAGATGACTGGAGATCCCAAGAACTAGATTCAAAAGGGACCACCTAACTGTTAAAAGACTCGCGCGTCACTGTGGGGGTCAAATCCCCCAAGTCCATTCCTATTAGTGACATCCCGAAGGGACAAGGATAAGCAAAATGCTTTTAATGACTCTTACGCGTCGAGAAAGTCGAGCGGGGTAATACGGGTTACCTTCAAGAAGTCACCTATGTGAGAGAGAAGTGGGGCCGCTTCGAGGAGAATTGTGTGAGGCTCAATTCTTAGACCCTCTCGCAGAACCAGGCATTATGTTCAGGGCCATGAACGAACATAGCTATGAGAAATGAAATATGTTAGGACATTACTTGTGTCTAGTATATGATCGGCTACACAAAAAGCATATCGATTCAAGGACATCGCGTCTATCGACTTGCGAGTAGAGTAAATATACTAATTCGAGCGGAGGTTCAATGAGCAACCCCACACCTTCGTATGCAAGTTTTTGTCTGCCAGACTTTATCACCAACTCGTCGTCAATTTCCTTCATGTGGGGGATTGTTGGAAAAATATGTAGTGTG
Source organism: Campanula takesimana (assembly GCA_026119855.1). Lineage (NCBI taxonomy): Eukaryota > Viridiplantae > Streptophyta > Magnoliopsida > Asterales > Campanulaceae > Campanula > Campanula takesimana. The sequence goes on along the minus strand of JAOWBW010000169.1, from coordinate 1,574,028 downwards.
TGAAGGAAATTGTGTATTTTTCCTTACATGAATCGTTTGCAATTTGGGAAAGATTATTGTGGGTTTATTTCACTCCGTGTGAATACTAAAATGATATATCTATATGTCCAATTTAAGATTGGATGAGAAAGATATAATAGCTCAAAATTGGTAGTGTAAATTATACAATTTAACCCCACTATTGATGTGTCATGATTCCTTAGATTAATTGAAAAATTAATTGGGATCATTACCTTGGTGTTGTGGTTACAAAATTGTGGAATAAAGCCACATAAATACAAGGTAATGAATCACAAATTAATTTATGAATTAATTGGAAAATCATGGTTTGTTGGTGGAGCTATAAAAGACATACCCACTAGTCTTTGGAAAGAGATGAGAAAAAAGAACACACAATTGAGAATTTTTCCTTCAATCTTCTTCCTCCCTCTTGCAATTTGTTCATCTTCTTCCTTTGGCCTCCTAGAACAAAATCAATGGTGATATCGTCCAAGCATATTAGTTCATTTCGCCGGAAGGCTTAAGTGCGAAGTGGTTCCGGTTAATCCGTTTTATCTTGGGAGACTAACGCCCGTGAAAACCTCAAGCACTCGTAGAGAGGAGGACGAATTAGTCTTAAGGAGAGTGTGTTCTCACACGACTCGGATACAAGAGATCAAAGATGGACAAACCCAATGAGGAGATCAAATACGGTTGTATCGTTTCTTTTATGTTTTTTTTCTTCTAATTATTGTATATTGTATTTTCAATGTTGTAATTTGTTTTCCTTTCAATATTTACAAGATTTATCCAACAGATAGTGTGCTTGTGATTATGATTTAAATTCTGTTTTGCATGTGTTGTTCCTCGAATGCATGGTGCGGGTCATTAGAGTTTTCCTCGTACTGTGTTTGGACGCTTTTAGCTGGTTCAGGAAGTGGCTTTGTTGACTGCAATCAATTTGGGGTATCTTGTGGATGTGCTTCTACTGTAAACAATTCTACATAATCCATATACAATTAATTGAATAGTAAAGTGTCATAACACTTTTTTTTTTTTTTTTTTTTCCAATTCACAAAAGGCATAAATACGAAGAAATAATCCACACTAGCAAAATATGTAAATTGTTAGGCGTTCAGAGGACCATATATATAACCCAGAATGGTATTGTGTACGTATACTTTTCTTAATATTAACTAGTGAGTAACCCGTCGAGATTTGACGGGAGTATAGTAATGCTGAGAATATTTTTATTTAATATAATTGAAGTTATATAATTAACAGATATAAGATTATGAATAAATTGTATTTTATTCTCACTATCATCACTATTAATAATTGTCCACTTAAAGAAAAAGTGACAACTAATTTTATTCGTCAAACATACAAAGAAAGAGAAAGAAAAGTTGACACAAATAAATATAATAAGTCTCCTTTTACTACTACCTCTATTTCAAAATGAATGTTTAAACAAATTAAAGTTCTTTATATTGGGAAAGGGAGTAACATCTTTGTCAAATTTAAAGTTAGCTAACATAAATTGCAAATGGATGCACATGTTTATTGTATTTGAGTAAGAAAAAAATAACATGTATATGAGTTGTAAAACTTCATATTGGATGGGGTAGTATATGTTTGACTCAACTTGAATCATTTCTTTGATCATAGTTCATAGGCGCACTAACCCTAGGTCAATAAAATTTAAAGCTGAATCACACTTGAATTTACACGAGTAGTACTTTGTCATGTCCCAGAGTAAATTTGATTTTCTTTTACATTTATTTTAGGACATAGGTAGTACTACCTCTGTCACTAAATGAATGTCCAAATTTTATTTTAAGAGACACCTTAAAATCTCAACTTTTTGTACAATTTGGTGGCAAAAATTCATATATAATCTTGTAATATCCTTTCTAAACATTTAGTTTTGCATGTACAAAGAGACCGGTGAAAAAAAATTAAATATCATTTTCACATTTTAATAAAATTCATATATAATCCTATAATCTCCTTTCAAATTTTATTTTTTATTTTTATTTTTTATCAAATTTAGTTGTTTGTGCGTTTAATTTACGGGCCTGATGCTTGCCATGAATAGTATTTGAACAAATGTACCTTCACCAATAGTGGATGTACACTGTGGAGAGGAAGCTCAACAGACACTTGAGTTTTTTTTTCTTTTTTTCTTTTTAGCTTTTGAATTTATTGAGTAGATATGCATGACCCCCCTAGAAATTTCAGCCTGACCGCCTAAATTTTGAAAGTACCCTTGCAATTTTGTATTTTGAACTTAGCCCTCAAACTATAGATTTTTGTTTATACTATTTCTGTCTAAATAAATATCATTTTCACATTTTAATAAAAAAACCGTTGCATGACATTCATTTTTATTTTAAGACGGAATAGTTTATTTAAATTATAACTCTCTCCATTCCTAAGCCCAATTCCAACTAAACTTTATTACTCTATATTTTTGGGTTAATTGCAATTTGGTTCCTGACATTTCCCCAAATTTGCAATGTTGATGCTGTCATTTCAATTTCGCCAATTAGTATATCTACTTTGTCATTTTGTTGCAATCCGACTACAAATCTAATTGGGTGTTACTTTTCTATCTGGTTTTATGTCATGTGACTTGCACAAGACGTTTAAAGGAAAGTTTTAAGATGTTTTTTGGAGTTACATATATCCGATTGATATGATTCTTTTTTTTTAAAATCGAAACTAATATTTAAATCTACAACATTTATTTTTTTTGAATTTTTTTGTTTGAATTAATTAAATTATCTTAATTTGTAATACAATAAATGAAAATATTTTTAAAAATAAGAGAATATGTGAAAATAATCTGAAAAATTACTACTTTCTACCATGATATATCTTTTTTCCTCTCCTTTACTTTCCACTACCACTCTGCCACCTTTCTGAATCACTCCTTACACATACACCCTTCCCCTAATTCATCCTCCTCTTCCTCTCATTTTTTACTCTATACAATATTATCATGAACTGATTCTCCACATGCAACATTTACTTCATATAAAACATATTTGAGGTTAATTTCTTTTTTAGATTTTTTTTTCATGCGGTTTTCTATTTTTTTTATTTTATATTAAAATTTAATTTAAAATAATCTGATAAACAAAAAAATTGCCCAAAAAGTAAATGTTGTATATTTAAATATTAGCTTCAATTAAAAAAAAAGAATAATACCAATCGGATATGTGTAACTCCCAAAACATATTAAAACCTCCCTTAAAACGTCATGTGCTAGTCACATGACATAAAATCTGTTAAAAAACTAACATCCAGTTACTTTTGTAGTCAGATTGCAACAAAGAGACAAAGTGGATGTACCAATTGGCGAAATTGAAATGACAGCATCAACATCGCGAATTTTGGGAAATGTCAGGAACCAAATTGCAATTACCCCTATACTTTTCAATGTTTGGCGCAAAATACAGCTGCAACAATTACTCTATGCTATGCGCTATTATGAAGCAAGCAGAAGTATGCGTCAAATTTGACACAGATTTGGCTCTGCGCCATTCTCTTTTACCTTCTTTTAAAATATTCTTTTTACATTTAAAGTATAATATTTCCTTCGTTTCAAAATAAATTCTCAATTTCCTTTTTAATTATTTTATTCAAAAATAAATTTAAACAAAAATTTAGACATTCATTTTGAGACGTAAAATGTATAACTCAATTTTATTTATATTAACAATTTTAAGAAAATGTAAACATTAATTTTTATATATATTAGATTAATTTGGATTTTTTTTAAAAATAAATTTAGACATTCATTTTGACACGGCTGTATGTAATATTAGATTAATTTGGATTTTTTTTATATAAATTTTTAATTTTGAAATTTACATTGAACTCTTATCATTATATAGGCAAATGAAATGACACCACGTGCAAAACTATTGAACAAAACTCATTTTGTGCACATAGTTATGGGACGGAGAGAGTACTATTGAAGATTATTATGGTATAAGTAACCAAAAGATAAAAGGATGATAAATAAATAATAAGACTTCAATTATTTAGAAATGTAAATAACTTCTTTAAAAATAATGCAAAATAACAATTTTTATTAATAAATCACAAAATACTATGTATCGATGTATTCACCATTTAAGCATAATAGTGAAATAGTGTAATTAAGAATATTGCTACAATCTCAAAATAAAAAAATTTAAAAAAAATGAGGAAGAGAGATTACATCTGCACATACAATGCAATATTTATTATAGAATGTATCAAAACTAATATGAAACATGTAACATGAAGGGTAAAGAGAGTGTATAATTGCCTAATCAAACAACTTCAAGCTCTTTCTCCAATTCCTCATTTCTCATCTGTCTTGATGTCTATACACTTTCCATGGCCATAGATGCGAAGTTGCACCATAAAACACTAAGAAATAAATAAGAACAATAAATGATTATAAAAAACATAAATACAAACATAAATAATTTCATAAAGGAAAACACTAATATTTTCAAAAAAGAAAAGAGAAAAAAAAACCCAACAATTATAATAAAAACTAAATAAATAAATTCATGCAAATCAAACTGGAAACTAATCAATATCAAAAGTAACTAATATATCTAACGAACTAAAAGAAATATGATTGTTCTGTAACATTATATAAAAAGTAATCAAAAACCCAAAAAGTAATTTAATCAAGCTGTAAATTGGTCAAACAAACTAAAAAATTTACATCCAAGCATATGTAAAAAAATATGTAAACATTTAGATTTAAAATTATATAAAAAGTAAAAATACATTCAATTGTTAAAATTAAACAAATAGTGTTATGAAAAACTGATTATCTGTAAGATGTACTTAAGAATCACATAAAAATAAGCTGAAAATTAAAAAAGCATAGTTATTCGAGAGAATTAAGGCAATAGCGACAAAAAAATGATTGACGTTATAAAACCTGTAGAAAAAAAAATAAACCAAAAGTATCAATATATCAAAATTACCTTTCTATGTCTATGGTGCACGTTCATTGCAAAGACTTGAGGATCTTTTCCCTTCTTTCTCTCCTAGGCCGTGGATCATATTCATAGTATAAATTGTATTTGCGAGTAATCAAATTAGATGCAACTAACTTAATTAAATATCATAGTCTTGGTTATGAAAGATCTGCGTTCGCACCAACACTCCTAAATGAAAAATATAGTTACATGTGAGATTTAAGAACATAGGCTGGGTATTAGAATTTTTGATGGATGTTACCAATTTTTATGCGATTTTATTATGTGCAATATGTTTTTCAACTAATCCAAATTCAAATTATAAATATGTTTTTCCATTAAGGCTCGTTATAATTTAAGTCATATTTATCTAAATAATTGAGATTTGATATGATATATCTAATCGTTTCACTTTATTACTGAAATATGCAATTTAAATATGCTAGTATTTGAGAGGAAATTTGAAAATATTTAGATATTAATTTTGGGAAAAAGGTAGTAATTATTAGTGGAAATTATAAACATGGCAATTTGACTAACATTCCGTGAATCAAGTTTTTTTCTGTTATAATTCCGTGAATCAAGTTAATATTATAATCGTTTCACTTTATTACTGAAATATGCAATTTAAATACGCTAGTATTTGAGAGGAAATTTGAAAATATTTAAATATTAATTTTGGGAAAAAGGTAGTAATTATTAGTGAAAATTATAAACATGGCAATTTGACTAACTTTCCGTGAATCAAGTTTTTTTATGTTATAATTCTGTGAATCAAGTTAATATTAAGGATATTATTTTTTTTCATTTTTTTTTGAGATCATAAAAAATGTGCTGACCAATCGAATGGCGCCATGTGGCTTTATGACATGGCATTATGATGTGGCGCGCTGTGAGGCCTGAAAATGTTCCTGCTTTTATATATTATATAGATGTGTTTCGTAGAACAGAAATAACGTACATTCCTAGATTTTTTGATACCTTTTTAAAGAAAAAATCACTTGATGATTCATCAATTACAATTTTTAAAATTGAACTTGTAAAAATAGATTGACATATTTTGTCAAAGTTCACTAGTGTAAATCATAAAAAAGACAAATGAAATTATTTTTTCGAAACTGAGGGAGTTTCTCATTCATATTTCAGTTGTCTCAAAAATATTTTCATTGCGTAAAAGAAGAACGTTGAACTATAGTTTTTTCATCATAACTGCAAAAGAACTTTGAACTATAGTTTTATGTTGATTTAATTATCCATATGTAAATCTAAAAATTATTGTTGATAGTATTATTGATAGTGTATCAACAAAGAAATTTAGATTTTCATTAGTAAAATTAAACTAACCTAAAATTATTGCTTAAAATTCCTTCTTAGCAACGACAAAAAAGTGTGAAGATTATTTTGGGGTGGAGGGATGGAGGGAGTAATTTGTTAATAGTAACTATATAGTTAAAGTTACAAATGAAAACTTTTGAAAGTTTTGTACTATTTGCTCAAAAAAAGAAGAAGAAAGTTTTGTACTATAAAACGCCTTGAAACATAAAATGTTGCACAAATACATTCAATAATAATTAAAGATATTCAATGTACTTTACCTTCGATTTTAATAAATGAATTGTATTATCTAGTGACATCTAACAATATTTCAAATAATGCAATTTGGTTGCATTATTTGTTTCAAAATTAGAAAGTACGTTGCTTGAAAATAGTACGTAAATTATATTATTTGTACCGAACTGATAAAGTACATTGCATTAAGATGTCACTAGATAGTACATTGCATTGATTGAAAAAAAAAAGTGAAAGCACGTCGCATATAAATTTCAATTAACTGGGTAAAAGAAATCTTCTGTGGTTGTAACAAGACTCACCCGAATATATTATATAAATCCATAGAATGATGCACATAATTCTTTGTCTTTACATCATTTCTATTTATTTATTTATTGTCATCGGGCGGAATATCAAATGGGGAGTAACAAATTAACTTCCATAATATAAAGACATCTTTTATTGCAAAATCCATCCTCATGTAAAGTCTAATTATACTCTTCGTATTTATAATTGTGGTATATTCACACATAATTTATAATGTTGCTGGACAGAACAAAGGCATAAATAAATATATCCACATGAAGATTATTAAATACACAAACATACCTTATGAGCATGCAAGATCTCGAGATTAGTACGTGGACAAATGATGGTTTCAAATTGCATAATCTTTTTTTTTATTGATATAATTTGTGTACGCATAATTCATTTTCATGTAATGCAACAATTGAATATGTCACACCCTAAAAAGTTTCATGATGGACACACGCATCATTTAATATCTAATAAACATGAGTCTAACACCAATCTCGTGTTTCATGATGTTCTTATATTTTTAGAGATTTTGGATAATTCATATAAATAGATCTATGGCTAAAGAATCTAATCTTGTAGCTAGATTTCGAAAACAAATCTAATAGGGAATTTAGTAAAATATTTGAGCTAGCTTTAGCTAGGATCAAGAAGAAAATCTAAACATGGACGATGAGGGACAGGGATCTTCAGAAGAGGCATCCTCGGTTGGTGGCAGCTCGAGTAATGAGGTCCCGTTCCCGGACATTGAAACTAGGGTTAGTGGTAAGAATGTTCTTCTTCGAGTTCAATGTAAGAAAAAGAAAGGGCTATTAGCGAAAATACTATCCGAGGTAGAGAAGCATAATCTTGTTGTAATCAACTCAAGTGTGACACCATTTGGAAAGCGCGATCTTGCAATCTCAATTGTTGCCGAGGTATGTATATTTTTTTATTGCAGGACGTGGTATAACGATTTCACGATATCTGATATATTTTCCTGTTTTTACGGAATTTTTTAATTTAAAAAACCAGATGGAACAAGAATACCAAGAAAGTGTAAATGATGCCATGAAGAGTTTACGATCAGCTGTACGAGAACATCTCAATTAGCTAGAAAGCTTTGTATGTTGACCCAAACGGTGAAGGATAATGTGCGTGGGGATTATATTCATTTTTAGTTGTATGCAATTTTGATATTATTTATTTTAATTCTTTATCTTTAGGTAATGTCATTTTCTTTTATTATATAGTATGTCAGAATGAATGTGTTTTATGTTTATTTTGAGATGGAGGATATAATATAAAATTCATATATTAAATTTTGGAAATCCGAGTGCATTTACTCCCTCCGTCCCTCCGTCCCAAAATGATCTTCCTGTTTGACTATTCAAACTTTTTAAGGATATGAACACTTGTTTCACTAGCCATGTTTTGTTTATGCACTTTTAAAGCCTAGATTGTAGAAATGAGGAGAACTTTTTGGGACAATGAAATATCGCAAATGAGAAGATCATTTTGGGACGGAGTTGTCTTTCAAAATTAAAATTCAATGCAATATCTAAATTTGATAATTTCCTTTTAAAAGAAAATCCATACTCCTTTAACAGCAATGGAGAAACTTTATATACTCCCTCCATGCCAAAATGATCTTCACATTTGATTATTCAAACTTTTTATATGAGCACTTGCTTAACTAGACCAGTGGAGAATCTAGAAATTTTAGTGAGGGGGGTCAAGTTTTAAGATAACAGAAAAAATGATTATCACATGTATAAATTTCAAAACTTAAATTTGCATATAACACATCCGTCTCAGCTTAATAGGCACAGTTACTGTTCATTTGGTCAACTCAATCAAACTTTGACCATAATTTTATGAATATATAGATATTGGCCAAAATACGTTTATCCCTCCAAAGTATACACCGAATCCCACTTTGCACCCCCGCGCGAAATTTGTCTCAATGTCATACCCAATGTTTGAATAATCCTAGTTTGCACCCTAGGTCCTAACTGACGTTAGGTATTTAACAAAAATAGTCATGTGCTTGGCACATGATGGGTATTTATGTATGTTAACTTCTAAACTTGAGGGTTAAAATGTCATTTGACTCTGTAAAACTTTCTCAGGTCTTCCCCACCACCATGACAACCACCACCATCACCACGCTGCTACAACCGTCACCACCACCACCAAACTACCACCAACAAACGCCACAATCAACTCCACCACCAAAGCACCACCGTATACCAAATCAAACATCAACATCTGAGTTTCATAAAATTCACCTTAATTGTTCTCAACCCATATAGTAAAAACAAGAAATAATCATAAGAAGCCTCATATTACGTTGATTCCAAAATCAAATAACCAAACTAAAAAAAACGAAGAAAAAAACTACGAAAAGTTCTTAAAAATTATAAATCTGGGTTTTTGTAAATCTGGGGTTTTTGTAAATCTGAGATAGGGGCGTTTTGTGGATATGAGATAGAAAGAGAATGAAGAAAGAGAGAAGTGAGAAGGAATGAGCAGGGCAATTGTAATGTCAGATCTGAAAACCATTGTTGTCGGAGCTTTGGCCATTGTTGTTGACGGTGATGATGGTAGTAGGGGGAGCAAGGGAAGTGGGAGGAATGGAGGTTGAGGGGAAGGAACATGTATAAGAGGGAGTGATAGTAATGGAGTATATGGGGAAAGGGGGAGATGGAATCGTAGGTCGGAGGCGAGCTGCAAGACGACTGAACGAAATGAGGAGGAGGGTATACGGGTTTTAGGAAAGGGATCTGGGTGTGGATTAGGTTTTTATTTTATTTTTTTTCCTTTCCTTTTTTCCTTTTATTGTTTTCCTTTTTATTCTCCTTTTCTTTTCCTTTCCCTGCTATTAATTTTTTTATTTTTTTTTTAAAACGGTATTTATTAATTTGTTCTAATGTGTATTTTTTGTGTGTCATTTTATTACGTATTCATTTATATTTTTGATGTTATAAATAATTATATATTTTTTTAAAATTTAACTACATCAAAAGAGTGGGAAAATTAAAAAGGAAATTAAAAGTTATAATCGAAATGACCAAAATGGCCGTCATGTGCCAAGCACATGACCATTTTCGTTAAATTTCTAACGCCTGTTAAGATCTAGGGTGCAAAGTGGGATTATTCAAACATTGGGTATGACATTGGGACGAATTTCGCGCGGGGGTGCAAAGTGGGATTCGGTGTATACTTTAGGGGGATAAACGTATTTTGGCCATAGATATTCCTATACAATTCTAAAACTTGTTAGAGTTTTACCGTTAGATATAGTATCAATACCATTTTTCAGAATTGCATAGAGATATCTAAAATTTTATAAAACTATGATCAAAGTTCGATTGAGTTGAACAAAAAATTCAACATGTGCACATTAAGCTTTGACGGAAGTAGTATAACTTATTTTCACAGCTGTGGGTTCAAACAACAATAACGATAAGTGCATTTATATAGAGCTAAAGTTTTACTACCCCATCAACAACAACAAACAATTTACAAATTTAATACTCAATTTAACTTGAGAGGTGGTAATAACAAACTCTACTTAAAAATTTGGTTAGGTCGCCAGTTACAAATATATAATAAGATAGAATTTATGTAGGCCACAAAATATTATGTCAAAAGATATTTAGTTTGGAAAAAAATATTTTTATACTCCCTCTGCACAAAAATTTAGTTGTTTTTTTAATTGCTAGTTTGAATGAACCTTGAGTATATTTGCTTTTAGTTATTTTTAATGGGAATTTGAAAATTAGTATTGATAGTATTTATAATAGTGTATCAGTAATAAGTTATAAATTTCATTAGGATAATTAAAAGTTACATAAGTTATTGCTCAAAGTTTATTCGTAGTAATAACCAAAATAGTTGGACTAACTTTACGGAACATAGGGAGAAAAATAGAAATTCATTTTGAGACGTAAAGAGTTAAAAATAAAAATAAAATTTTTTGAGGGGGGTTAAATATAAAATTTGAGGGGGGTCAACTTAAGTAATAATAGAATTTTTACAAAATCTTAAAGGGGCTATAGTGAATAAACGAAAAACTCAGGGGGGTCAACTGACCCCCTTCACTTATATGTGCATCCGCCCCTGAACTAGTCATATTGTGTTCATGCACATTTTGGCCTAAATTGTAGAAATGCGAAGAAATAAGGATAATGAAAAATGGCAAATGAAAATATCATTTCGGGACGGAGGGAGTAGACCTAAACATCGACTCATAATAATAACTTTTTACTCCCTCTGTCCCTAAATGAGTGTCTATTTTCAAGAAATATTTGTTCCCAAATGAGTGTCCTTTTTAAACACAACTTTGTCCCTAAATATTTTTTTTTCAAATTTTTTTTCACCGGTCTCTTTATACTTGCAAAACTAAATGTTTGGAAATGAGATTACAAGATTATATATGAATCTTTGCCACCAAATTGTACAAAGAGTTGAGATTTTCAGATATCCCTTAAAATAAAATTTGGACACTCATTTAGGGAGGGAGTAAAAAATCTATATATATAAAAGTCGACGCGGAGGGCTATAAAGACGCCACGTGGACAAGGAATGATTCACATGAAGCCACATCCCCACTTCTCAAATTAATATTTGACTTTTGGAATTCTTATTATTAGCTAATACTATTAGTTAATAATAATAGTTATTATATAGGTTAACTATTACTATTAATAGTATTAGTTAACTTATATAAGTTAAATATTATTAGTTAACAATAATAGTTACTATATTTGTTAATTATTACTATTAATAATATTAGTTAACCATAATAGTTACTATATAAGTTAACTATTACTATTAATAGTATTAGTTAACCATAATAGTTAACTTATATAAGTTAAATATTATTAGTTAACAATAATAGTTAATATATTTGTTAACTATTACTATTAATAGTATTAGTTAACCATAATAGTTACTATATAAGTTAACTATTACTATTAATAGTATTAGTTAACCATAATAGTTAACATATATAAGTTAAATATTATTAGTTAACAATAATAGTTACTATGTTTGTTAACTATTACTATTAATAGTATTAGTTAACCATAATAGTTACTATATAAGTAAGCCATTACTATTAATAGTATTGGTTAACTATAATAGTTATTATATAGGTTAACTATTACTATTAATAGTATTAGTTAACCATAATAGTTGCTATATAAGTAAACCATTACTATTAATAGGGACAAGGAATGATTCACATGAAGCCACATCCTCACTTCTCAAATTAATATTTGACTTTTGGAATTCTTATTATTAGCTAATACTATTAGTTAATAATAATAGTTATTATATAGGTTAACTATAAGTTTGAGACGGATGGAGTACTTCTTAATTTAAACATCCAATAAAAATAGAGAAAACTCTTTACCTAAAAAAAAGTAGAAGAAATAAATAAAAACAAAAATCAACAACAAAATTAAAAAAAAAGTACAAGAAATAAACAAAAACAAAAATCAACCACAAAATAGAAGAATAGTACCCGTGCGGAGCACGGGTTGAGACCTAGTAGTATTAATAAACCACATAATCCCATAACCATGCATGTCAGGTTGTGCGTGATATTGGACGGACAGCTAGTTGAACTTGAACACTATATTTGATTTGCTTTTAATACACAAGAAATTTACTTATGCAATTTTTGGAAGAAAATTCCTGGCAATTTGACCGAGACCCTCGTTATTGTGCATGTTGCAGAAAAATTGTGGCGGTTGATCTCATCCAACAATATGTGGTCATTAATGTTACGATCCACATAAAACTCCACGAAAGCATCTCATTAATTCCTGTTAGTTTTGTTAACATTTTGAATGGCGCTAGTGCATTTGGGTTAACTAAACACGTGTTTTATGTATGATGGATAAACGGCAAAAACATACAAGAATTGTTAAAAAGTGTTGGAGGTTTGGGGGATTTCTACATCCACTAGTCCATAATAGCAATCATCAATAACACATGAACTACATCCGAAAGCACCAAGCCATGATATCACTATAATATGTAAAGATTATTACAACTTTGTACATGCACTCACACAAATCTAGCATGATTACTCTCCATGAACAATCTCTCATACATATATATATATCATCTCACCTCCACAAGAACACACAAACAACACAGTCATGGCCGGGTTGTAGGATCACCCACCATGGCTCTTCTAGGCCCCCGTCCCCCTCCTAGACACTATTTTGTGGCTCTCTTGTGTATCATAGCTTTCTCCTATCAAGCACACACTATTTTGGATGAAATCCCCCTTTAATAGGTGTATGAGAAGTCCTAAATCAATACATGGAAAAAATCTAGTCAAAATAGGAAACTAGAGAAAACCTGGGTTGTCCCCCGACATGCACGACCATGCAGATTTTGCTACTCGGTCGTGCAGCTCGGCCATGCACTATAGGTGGAGCGGCCGCGCTCTATTTTTACCACGAAAACATTAGCCTCCTTTAGCCCTCCCCCACAATGCACGACTGTGTGCCTCCCCATGCACTGTCTTGCAACCCTGTTCTGCACCTTCTCAATTTTCTTCTCCTTTTTTACTTCTCCTTTGTTAGTGCAGAACTGAGGTGTTACCTCGGATGTTGCCACTGACAGTCCAAGTGCTGTGACGAAATTCTTTGTAATTTGATATTTCTTTCTAATGTAATTTTTACACTAATGTCCTAATATTATTTTCAAGATGTTGGTCCATATATAAGGTAATAATAAAGTTGGTTTATGGAGTTAAAAAGGTGGAGAATAAATTGTTGAATAGTTATTCATAAATGCCGAGTAAAAGAGGGAATAACAAACATATTTAACATGTGTTAAATATGGTAAATGTGAAGAAGACCAAGTCCAATGTTAGTTGCTGATTAATTGAAGATGTACAAGGCATTGGAAGCTTGGAGTACAGCACGGTGAAGTTAGGACTTGGGGATCAAGATTGCGGTTGAGAAATTCATGGAAGGAAGACCAAGTCTTCGCACAAAAAGTGGAGAGCAAGCCCACTCACTCTCCCCACTCTCCCCACTCGTCACAAACAGCCCAAGGCTGTTATTTGTGTAGCCTCCAAGTCTTGGTTGGCTATAAATAGATGCTTGGATGAAGATTGAAGAGAAGCCAATTTTATACACACATCCATAGCACAAAAAGACCAAAGTACTCTTGGCTCCTTTTGAGATTCTTTCTTCCATACACTCTTTTATCACTCAAATACTTCGGGTTTGAGTGAGTTTTGGTTAGGATAGAATCTTGTACTTTGTTCTTACTTTGGTTTCATAGAGAGTATATCATAGTTTGTATAGGGAACCATTTTAAACTTTGTAATTGGTTTTGATTATAAGGTTTTCGCCATCTAGGCATCTCAAGTAATATTTATATAACTTGAGAAAAATATTTCTCTTGTGCTATTTATTTTTCGCTGCAAAAACTCTACAATTTTTTTGTGTGTATTTTCTGTCCGTCTGGAGTGTTACCTGGGGTGTTACTTAACACTTGAGGTAACATCTGTTTTCAGCAAGCTATTGACAAACAATTTCAATTGGCACCAGAGCCCGATCACTTGACATACTAAGTGATTCGTTCCAGATTTGTCATGGCTTTCGATCCTGCTAATCCTAATCAGAAGCGTCTTCCTGTTTTAGATGGCTCGAATTATGCTTATTGGAAGATCCGCCTATGCTCGCATATCAAATCAATTGATCTTCGGGCATGGCGATCTATAACAAATGGTTACTCTCTCCCTATGTTACCTCCAGATGAAGATGGTGACGTTCAAGTCAAACCTGAATCAGAGTGGACTAATGAAGAGATTACTCTAGCTAATTATAATCAAAAAGCACTTAATGCTATTTTTGAATGGGTTGATATGCATATTTTTAAACTTATTCAAAATAGTTCCACTGCTCAAGAGGCATGGGACACTTTACAAAGATTTTGTGAAGGTGATAGTAGTGTGCGTGATAATAAGCTTAGAACTCTTACTGGCAAATTTGAAAGATTGAGGATGAGTGAAAATAAAACTATTTCATCCTATTTTTAAAAATTGTTTGATATTGCAAATGAGTGTCAACTTTTGGGTGAACCTTTTACCAACAAACAACTTGTTTCAAAAGCTATTCGAACTCTCCCTGAGAGGTTCAATATGAAAGTTTCATCTATTGAAGAAGCTCACAATTGTAACGCCCGTCCAAAAGAAGTGTTCTGAGCATGTTAAAATGCACTCTTAAATGTTAGAGAGTGTTAGTAATTTATACTCCTACTTGTGGGACGGGTGAATTTGAGCTTGTTAAATGAATGGATGAAAATTTGGTTTTCTAGCTTGCTGGGGAGTTCTTGGCCCAATTTGGTTCTGGGCGACCGCCCAGATGGGCCATGGACGACCGCCCAAATGATCAGGGTTTTTGGTTCCAAATGTCTAGTCTGGGCGACCGCCCAGGTGGGGAGTGGGCGACCGCCCAAGTCCCCTGTTTCACAAAAGTGGTTTAAACTCAAATGAAATGAAACCTTATCCCTCCCAAGGCATAGAGCCTTAGTATAAGATGTCCTAGTAAGTGTATATGTACCTTAGGGGCATCAGAACTTGGTCTTGAACATGAGTACTCACATAATTAAAATAAGAACTCTTTTATATGTCTTGAAAGTGCTATGAACAAGCACTAATGCGTTATATGTGTCTTGAAACCAATGTTTGTGTACCTTAGGGGCACTAGAATAATGTTTTGAGCTTGAATATCCTAGGAATAGGATCAAGAATTGTAATACAAGATATGTAACTCTTCTACTTAGCTTGAACTTGAAGTATAAGACAATTAAATCTTGTACACGACTTGAATATCCAAAGATTGGAATAATAACTTGAGTATAAGATAATTAATTCTTGTACATGTCTTGAACATCCAAAGAATTGGATTAAGAACTTGAATATAAGATGATAAAATCTTGTAGATGACTTGAAACCAATACGTGTGTATGGTAATGAACTTGAAAGTGATATGAACAAGCACTAATGTGTTAGAACTATCCTTGATGTGTATGTGCAAATCTTGCACATAATTACTTGATAGAATGTGGCTTGTTGACTACTTGATACTTGGTATTAATAACCAAAGAGTTAGAATATGGAACTAGATAGAGAATGATCAACTCTAAGACATACTTGAATCTAATACGTGTGTATTGAAAGTGCTATGAACAAGCACTAATGTGCTAGTAATTAGTTTTAATCGTGCATATACTCAATGAAGTATATAAAGTATAAAGAAGATATCTTGTTCTTGAGTTGAGCTCCTAAAGAATGAGGGACTAGTGTAATATGAAGATAATTCATAAAACAATGATTATAGAACACAATATGTGTTGGAAAATGTATTGGATTATTAGCGATAAATATACGCGAGATATTATTGTGACTAGGTACAATATAACCTATTCGACTACGTGCTTAGAGTCTAAGATGTTGGGCTCTACTTGGAAGTAAGGGTATCGTGATAGACACATTAGTGTGTTAAAGGTTATATGAATATGTACGTGCAAATATTTCATATGATTAAGTGATATAGTATGACATACCCTACTACTTGGTTGGGATCTGTTGTTAATAGACTCTAATTTGGCTTGATTGTGTTACGTGGACACATTACGTGCCATTGTTATACTGATTTGTATTCGCAATTATTGCATGCGTGTACTTGTATTTGGTGAGCACATGATTACATGGTTCCTGAAGAGCTAGTCCACTACTTTTGGACTTAGTTCTATATTCTTGTAGTTCAAGTAAACATCTACTTGTGCATTCTTATGTGAGTCCAGCTGGTCACCTTGCTTGCTCGGAGATGTATAGGTTCACGCTTATCATTAGGCTGGGGCCGAAGTGATAATCGGGTGCCTATGTATCTGCGCTTGACCCCTTACTACAGGCCATAGTAAGGTCATAGCTTCCTTTATTAGAGCAATACGCCTGATAAAAGTGAATGCTAAACTCGTGAACACCTCGTGAATCTTGTTCTTGTGAGTGATACTGGTTACCGGGTCCTCTTGTGTACTGCACAGCAGCAACTTGATTGATCGTGATTTGTCAACTGCAATAAGCAACGACAACAATGGTTTACTTGGGAGGAATAAGGTTGGAATATCCTTTGTAATGTGTTAGTTTAGCCTTATGCGCTAGTTACATGATGAGTTGGCTTAGCCTCTCATATACTTGTTACTTGATGACATCTTGAGCATGATTACTTGATAATCTTCTTGATTTGCATGATTACATGATAACATGCTATGTACTTGTATCTAGTAACTTACTGAGATTTATCTCACCCCGTTCCTTGTTTATTTGTTCCCCCCCCCAGGAAAGCAAGTGGTAATACGTTGTGAGGCTCGACTTAGCAGGGGCCTACTTGGCAGGTTGTTCTTGTTTGGGGATTGTTATCCTTTCCAGTTTTGGTGAGGACGATCTTGTATCAGTTGTTTCAACTCACTATATTGGGTAGACTTGTATAGTGTTCTTGTAATGCCAGCGTATGTGCTTGGCATGTTTTCCGCTGTGTATAACCATTTGGTTTAAATTTCTTGGTATAGAACTCGTTGTGAGATATCTTAGCTCGTTCCTCTTGAGTATTTATATGATGTCAGTTTGATATAAGCAGATGTCATTCAGTTTCTCGTTTCTTGTTAGTCACGCGCACCAGGTTCGAGGTTCTATTAGGGAATCTCGGGACTTGGGGGCGTGTCAACAATCTTTCTACAATGAACATCAATTCTTTAATGAGTATTTTGAAAAATTTTGAGTCAAATCTCCTTGAACAAAGTGAGGCTTCTAAAGGAAAAAATGTTGCTTTAAAAGCGCAATCCTCAGATTTTTCAAATGATGATGAAGATGAAATTTTTGAAGAATTGGATAAAAGTGCCAGTGTTGCTTTACTTGCTAGAAAATATAATGCAATGGTTAAAAAGTTTAACAATGAAAAAGTGCAGGTAAAAGTAAAGGAGAAACAAACCAAGGTGTATGATTCGATGCCAAGAAGGACGTTCCCATCTACTCAAAAGTCAGCCCCTATGCGTAGAGCATCCTCAGATCAATCAAGGTCTGATCCCAAATACATTGATTCAATTCAATGTCATGCTTGTTCGGGATGGCGTCATTACGCAAACGAGTGTGCCAACACACTATGGAAGAAGGGAAAGAACCTATGGGTATCCCTGAGTGACAATGAAGATGAGGGTTCAGTCCAGGAAGAAGAACCAGATCAAACAACCATGTATGTCACAGTCAGTGAATTGCAGACTGAACATGTTACCAGAGATGTTATGTCAACTGAGATAACATCCGAGACCACATCTGTCAGGTATAAAAATTTCAGTTCTGATAATAATGTTTGTTTCATGGTTTCCACTAATCTTGATACAGGAAGTTCGCAAGAGGATGAGATGAGCAAAGATGAGCTCATTGAAGACTTAAAAAATCCTCTATAAGGATATGCTCAAGGAATGGAAGAAGGAGAACCAAATGGTTAAGACTTTAACCAAGAAGAACGATGGACTCAAGGCTTACTTGAACCGAATGGAAGCTCAAGCATCCCAAAAAGATGCCGAGCTAGAAAAAGTCAAGGCCAAGTTGACTCTAGCCGAAACCACCTTGAAGAAGCTCAACACCGGATCGTCCAAACTTGATAAGATCCTAAACTTGGGTAAGCCTTTGAGAGCAGGTATTGGTTTCCGAGAATCATTAGAAAGTATTACTTCTTCTTTATCTTGTAATGAACATAACGTAAATTTTGTAAAAGGTCACGAGTTTGATCAAAATTCTTGTTCAAATAATGTTTCTGACAAAGGGAAAGTGTGTCAATACTGTCACACTACTGGACATTTTAAAAATAAATGTACAAAGCTTTCAAAGAAAGAGTCCAGTCCAGATATGTTACCTGAAGTGTTACCCAGCACTCCAGATAACACACTGTCAGAAACAAAATGTCAAAAAAGAAGTCATGGAAACCAAAAGTCAATGTGAGATGTGATGTTGTATATACTGCCTTAAAAACAAATGTTGAAAGATCATGGTATTTTGATAGTGGGTGTTCACGCCATATGACGGGAACAAAAATGTTTTTAAAAAACTATGAATCCGTTCAAGGGGGTAGTGTAACTTATGGTGGTGGGAGCAAGAGTAACATAATAGGAAAAGGAACATTAAATGTGAATGGTTTTCCTGCTTTAAAAAATGTCTTGCATGTAGATGGCCTAGTAACTAATTTAATTAGTATTAGTCAACTTTGCGATGACAACATGGAAGTAAAATTTAACAAGGACACTTGTGAAGTTTTTGATGGTACTAACAATTGTGTTATGACAGGAGCTAGATCAAGTGATAATTGTTATCGTGTGAAAGATAAATTCGTGTGCAACACCGCACAAATTGATGTCACAAACTTATGGCATCAAAAGTTGGGACATGTTCATTTGAGGAACATTGATAAGATTGTTAAGTTACATGCTGTTAAAGGAATTCCTAAACTAGATCTTAAAAATCCTATCATTTGTGAAGATTGTCTTAAGGGGAAACAAACTCGTGTTGCCCATAGTGCTGCCCAACATTCCGAGCAACACTCTGGAACAACACATTGTTTTCAACTCTTACATATGGATTTAATGGGTCCAGTTGAGGTAGAGAGTGTTGGAGGAAAGAGATATTCTTATGTCATTGTTGATGATTTTTCGAGATTCACTTGGGTTTATTTTCTAAAATAAAAATCGGAAACTTTTGAAAATTTTAAACTTTTACACTCCAAAATCAAAAACATGTTTTGTGCCTTTATCTTTAGAATCAAATCTGATCATGGGAGAGAATTTGACAATGTTTTATTTTCTACTTTTTGTGAAAGAAAAGGAATACATCACGAGTTTTCAGCTCCTAAAACACCTCAACAAAATGGGGTGGCCGAAAGGAAAAATCGTACTTTACTTGAAATGACTCTTGTGATGTTGTTTTCTAAAAGGATTTCTAAAAGATTTTGGGCCGAGGCACTTAACACGGCTTGTCACACAATTAATAGAGTTTTTCTAAGACTCGGAACCACTATGACACCTTATGAAATTTTGAATGGCAAGAAGCCAAAAGTTCACTATTTTCATGTCTTTGGGTGTGTGTGTTACATTTTGAATGACCGGGATTACTTAGCAAAGTTTGACTCTAAAAGTGATAGGGCGATATTTCTTGGATATGCGGCAAATAGTCGGGCATATAGGGTTTACAATCTTAGACTAAAAACCATCCAAGAATCTGTTAACATTGTTTTTGATGATCTCTCTAGTATTTCAGGTGAAGGTGCTCAAGAGTCTCCTCTGGTGTTGTTAGAAGATGTCATACAAACTGCAAGTGACATCACAGATGTTAACACAGACGCTGAGCAGAATGTTATCATAGATGAGACAGCACCTCAGGCAACACCTGAGTCCAGTGATCCATCCGAGTTTGATGCAGAAGTTCATGATGACGCAAGAAGGGATCCTCCACCCAGAATTCGTAGGAATCATCCTACAACTCAGGTAATTGGGGAAGTGAATGAAGGGGTCCGAACAAGAAACAAAGAACCCGTGAATTGTCGGGAAATGGTAAGGTATGTGTGCATGTCAACCACATACACCAAGGTAAAACACTCTTGTTTTGTGTCATCCATAGAACCTAAAAATGTGATTGAAGCTTTAAAAGACAATTTTTGGATTCAAGCTATGCAAGACGAACTAGATCAATTTACCCGAAATAATGTATGGCTTTTAGTACCCCGTCCCATTAATACTAATGTTATTGGGACAAAATGGATTTTTAAAAACAAAACGAATGAAGAGGGTAATATTGTTCGAAATAAAGCTCGTCTTGTGACTCAAGGCTATACACAAGTGGAAGGTATCGACTTTGACGAAACCTTCGCACCTGTGGCTAGAATTGAGTCTATAAGACTTCTCTTAGCCATACCTTGTTATCTTAGAATCACTTTGTATCAAATGGATGTTAAAGCAACATTTTTAAATGGATATTTAGATGAGGAAGTTTTTGTTGAACAACCTAAAGGTTTTGAAGATCCATCACAACCAAACCATGTGTATAGACTTGATAAATCCTTATACGGTCTAAAACAAGCTCCGCGCGCATGGTATGGTCGTTTAACTAGTTTTTTGCTTGAATATGGTTTTATTCGAGGAGAGGCGGATAGAACCTTATTCATTTTAAAACATGAAAACGAACTTGTCATTGCTCAAATCTATGTTGATGACATAGTCTATGGCTCTACTTAAAAAATTTGTTTAAATGGTTTTGTAGAGGCTATGACATCAACTTTCGAGATGAGCATGATGGGTGAACTAAACTTCTTTCTTGGCTTGCAGGTGAGACAACTACCCGATAGAATATTCATCTCACAAAGCAAGTACGCAAAAAATCTAGTCAAGAAATTCGGCTTGGAGGGGTCAAAAAGTTCCTCGGTTCCCATGGCTACTACACTTAAACTCGGCAAGGATGAAGGGGGAGAAGCAGTCGATCCTACCCTTTACCGTTCCATGATTGGTAGCCTTCTTTACCTTACCTCTAGCCGACCCGACATTATGTTTTCTGTGTGTGTCTGTGCACGATACCAATCCAACCCTAAAGTCTCTCATCTCAATTCTGTGAAAAAGATAATTAAATATGTTTCCGGAACGAGCGAATTAGGAATATGGTATGCTAAAGATACAAATACAAATCTAGTAGGCTTTAGTGATTCGTATTGGGCGGGGGATATAGATGACAAAAAAAGTACTAGTGGGGGGTGTTTTTACTTGGGTAATAATCTAGTATCATGGTATAATCGTAAACAAAATTGTGTGTCGCTCTCTACTGCTGAGTCTGAATACGTGGCAGCGGGGAGTTGTACTCAATTAATATGGCTAAAACATATGTTAGACGACTATGGGCTTGAGAGTAAAAATATGATCATGTACTGTGATAGTTTGAATTCCATTAACATTTCCAAGAACCCAGTCCAACACTCCCGCACAAAACACATTGATATTCGTCATTATTTTTTAAGAGATATGGTTGAAAAAGGCTTAATAACTATAGAGCATATTGATACCAAGTATCAATTGGCGGACACTTTTACAAAAGCCTTAGACCTTGAGAGATTTTCTTTCTTGAAGAACTATCTTGGTCTTTGTAATCTCTAAAAATCTCCTGTTTTCTGGTGTTACCTCAAGTGCTACCAGCATCTGAGATAACACTTGTATATTATTGTTTTTTTTTTAAAAAAAATAAAAATTTGGCTTTCTGTTTTAATCTGTCAATGAGTAGTATTTTCTATTCATTGATGGTGGCACATACTGACCTTTTTGTTATGGTAGGATAACACTCTAGGTAATATTATTGATACCATTCCTTTTTAAACTCAAAAGTGACAAAGTCACTAATCTTTTTCAAAGGCAAAAAGGCTAAAAACACTTATAATATTTCCTTAGTAGCTCGGGGCACGGCGTTCGCTGCGACGATGCACTCTTGTCAAAGGGGGATATTATTTAGTGATCTTGTACTAAGTATTAGGAACATGGAGTTCGCCACTACAATGTTTCCTACTTGAACGGTACAAATCACTATAACATGTTTACACTTTATAAGGACTCGGGGCACGGAGCTCGCTACTACGATGCTTCCTTGTAGATAAAGAAGTGTAAAAGATGTTTATTTTAAAGTGTTTAAAGATGAAGAACAAGCATTTTTATCTAAATTATTTGTTTTGCCTAAAGCGTTCAAATTTGGCAAGCTTGTTAAACCTCAAATGCTTATTATAGAAGCATATCTTCGCCTCATGTGTTCAAAATTGAGGTCCATCTAGCCTTAAATGCCTTAATATAAATTTATCATGGGATGTTTATCACAAATGTTATCTTAAATATTACCATCATTACCATTAACACATTAGTGTGTGCTACATTCGTTTTTTTTTATTTAGTTTAATCTCAGATTTGTTTGTTAAGTTTTCAAAGTTTGAAAGTCTTTTTATTATCTGTAACAAAAAGAGTTTACAATTTTGAAAAAGTCTTAAACAAATCTTTTAAGTTTGGTAAAATTTAGTTGGAACAATCTTCCTAAAATTTAGGGATTCATTTTTAAAATTTTGTGGAGATCGTTGCACTCTTTATTTTACTGTCTCTTTATTTTTAGTTTTTTTTTCTTTTTCTTTTTCGCAAGCTCGAAAGAGGACATCCAACCGTCTAAGTGCAAAGGCAATGTCAAAAGTTCCTTCCAATACTTCTGATGACCCAGTACATGTCTCCGACGAGGAAGAAGAAGAATCTCTCGGTCTCTCTTCCGATCACAACTCGGACCAGAATTTTGTTGTTCAACCGGCTGAACGAACTCAATCTGTAGAGAGCTTGGATACTTGGGTAGAAAATGAGGAAGAAACTCTTGCTGCAGCTCAAAAGCGAGTGACAAAAGCCAAGGGGAAACAGAGTGTTGTCTCGGGTGCTGGCAGACCTCCGAAACCATCCAAGGTAACATCTCGATCTTCAAAACCCCCTAGCGCCCCGTTACGTCTTCTGAATTATTTGGTGCTTCTGATGATATTTTGGAAACAAGTATTGATAAAAATGATGAGGCATTTCCACAACCCTTTTCTACATTCGAATTTTTCGAACGGGCCAATATGCAAAAATGGCTTGATATTTCGGGTATAAAAATGCATCGTGAGAAGCATATTGATGAGGCTAGTCTTAAGAAGCATGGTGTTTATCAGTTCTTAAAAGATAGAAATGTTTTAAATGCCAATCTCTATCCCGAGAACTATGTTGATGCCATTATTCGAAACTTTTTTGCTAATCTTCATCCCAACCTAGATAATGAAAATTCCAACCAATTCGGCAAATTCTTTCTTCGAAGTAAAGTTCTTCGAATAAACCCATCTTTGATTAATAAAGTGCTTGGTTTACCTAACGTTGATGATGATGGGGTGTTAGCCGATAGGGATGATATTGCCAAAGTTTGTCTAACAATGTTGTTAAGAAATGGCCAACAAAAAAGGATGAACACTTTCTTGCCTCTTCCCTCACCTCACTTTTTTCGGTTCTACACAAATTTTGTATCTTTAATTGGCTCCCCACCAAAAATGAACAATATGTAACCCTCGAACAAGCTCGGGTCCTACATAAATTGGGGTTGAACCGGAAATTGAATTTTGGGAGATTGATATTTAGACATTTAGCCACTTGGGGAAAGAAGAAATCGATCTCATATTTGCCTTATCCTTCTCTCATTTTTCAAGTGATAAAATCCCAAAATTTTCCACTTATGGATTCGGACGAGTATACTCATGAGCTTGACTATTACCGAGTGGATAGTCTTTTGACTAAACAGGGAAAGGGTGGTATTAGATACATCGGTGACTTACCTTGGGATAAGTCGAAAGATATCATTTTGTCAAGTTCGTCCGTTCCATCTCGAGGTGTTGGGAAAGGTGCTACCTCAGATTGTCCGTCCTTTATTCCTTCTTCTCCAAGCATGTTTGCAGGTACTAATGCTGAAATGATGGCTAGTGTCTTACATCTTCTGGGCACTGATTCTCCCTCAATCCCAAAGATGAATGTCCTAGCATTTCTTAAAAAACAAAATGTGATTTTAGGGAGAATTGTTCAAGATTGGTGTTAGGATTCATTGTTAGTTCACCCACCTGATTTGATTGATCCATTCCACGTGTCTTTTTATGGAATTTAGGTTTACTTGTAATGAAGTTTTACTTCAATTTTTAGACAAGTCCATTTCTAGATTATTAGTAGTTAGGCTGAGTTGTGATCGGTTTACTCTTAGCGGTTTAGTGTCCCTCAAGCCGCCGTCTTCAAACCGCCAGCGTGGTGCCTTAAGTCCTTCGTCAAACCGCAGTTTGTGTCTTTGATGAAACCGTATTTCAAGTTCATTCATGAAACCGCACATGCATCTGGTGGAACCGCCGACCAAGATATTGAAGAAGTTATTGCTGTCATTTACTCCTTAAAGACAAACATTCGCTTTTCAATCATAAAAATGAATGACTGGTGACTTGTCCTTAAACTTCAAGTCATGGTTCATATATTCTGGGAATGTCGGTTTGTCTAGCTTTTTGAAAAGTTACCGTTGTACTTTTCAACAACTAAAAGGACAATGTCAGGTAGTGGTCCAACAACTTCCTGCCACAAAGCAAAAGCAAAGGACGACAGTGACAGGTCAACCAATGGGATTGTGACAGCGCATTAAACCGCCATACAATGACTCACCTCATTGTCCAACGGTCACTAATGCCTTCACTATAAATAGCCTTCATTGTTCAACATTGAAGGTTGCTGAGCTTCAAAGATAATATCCCAAGTATTCAAGTTTGCTTTAAAGATTGAAAACCCAGATACTCATATCTTCATCATCTCCTTAGCAAACCCAGAGTTCTTCATCAAAGCTTCAAGCCTTTAAATCATCACAACTCAGCCTTGCACAGAAAGTAATCATTTGCTCACCATCACTTAGATATTTTGAGCTCTTGATTTCTTTCCACACTACACACCCGGAGTATATTTTCTTATAGATTATATACCTCGAAAACACAGGTTGTTATAATAGCATTGTTAGGTTAGATTGTTTATTTAGAGTTTGGATTCTTTTGTAATCTTGTAAAAACTCCTCTAAATCAATACAAGTCTAGTAGCTATTAGAAAATACTAGGCTAACCACTTAGGTAGAGGACGTAGTTCTTTCAAGAACGAACCTCTTCAAATTGTGTGTCCTTGATCTTTATTTTCTTTCTTGTCATTTACATTTATGCTTATGAGCTTTATTTACTTTCATGTGAAATGACTTGATAAATGATTTGCATACTTTTGTGATACTTCAGTTGTGCCCTGTCAGTTGCATCATTCCTTTTCAACCACTTAAACCGCCCATATTCTTTATAACTCAGTTTGGACAAAACCGCAAAACTCCGCTGTGCATTTTATTTGAGCGGTTCTAGTGCTTTAAACCGCAATAGACCAAACTAATAAGTACTTGGTTGATTTTCAAGGGTATTTCGAAAAAGATTTTAAACCGCTATTCACCCCCCCTCTAGCGGTTCTATACCCTTGTTGCCCTTTGGGACCAACAAGTGGTATCAGAGCAATCCACCAAAAATTATTTTACAAGCTTAACCGCTTGGGTGCTGATCCAATGGAAAACATAAACTCCCACATGATGCAGACATCCAACTCTAATCACTTACCTATTCTTAATGATGATAGTTTCATCTTCTGGAAAGATAGGATGAAGAAGCACATGATATCTGAAGATCGCAGATTATGGACTGCAATTGTTAATGGACCCTATGTCCCGATGAAGGCTAACCCCGATGCAGGTACTGCTGGACAAACCGCGCAAATCAAGAAGCCGGAAGCTGAATGGACCGAAACTGATCAACGGAATGTGGACTTTGATGGAAGAGCCATGTCCATGCTTGTATCAGCTATTGATCTAAGAACTCACTCAAAGGTTCTAGATTGCAATACCGCAAAGGAAACATGGGATGGCATCATTGATTTTCTGGAAGGAGATGCCGACACCAAGAAGAACCGCCTCTACCAACAGAGAAGGCTCTTTGATTACTTTGTCAAAGACCCAAAGGAATCTCTTCGCCAATGCTATGAGCGGTTCGTGGAAATTGTCAATGTATGTTTCTCTCTAGGGCACAAGTATTCCAATACTGAACTGAACATGAGATTCATGCAATCTCTTGGTAGCAAATGGCTGATCAAAACTACCAACATTGAAGACAACAAAGATCTGGAAGCTCTTGATCTTCGTCATCTTTATGCCATGCTAAGGGTATTTGAATTCAAGCTTGAGGAAGCTCATGAAACCGAAAACAGATTCAAGTCTATTTCTCTTGCTGCTTTCAATAATGCCACATCTCCAGTTTACAATCCAGATCACCATCAAACCGCATCCAATACTCATTTACAAAACACTTCTTTTGATCCAAATATTCCAAGATATATTTCTCAAACCGCACCTCCAGAGTATTACCAACCGCCTCATCAACCTTACCCTCAACATCATCAACCCTATTCTCAACCTCAGCAATCTCATCAATCCTACACTCCATCTCAAAATTCCCAAAGTGTAGCATCTAGTTCTACTCAAGTTGACTTTGATGACATGGATGATGATGAGTTTGCTCTCTATGTGAAAAACTACACCAAGTTCAGAAAGAACAGAGCTCAATCTCAGTCAGGCGGCCCTGCAAAGTTTGTCCCTCCAACCAGATTCAACAAAGCAGCTGATGCTAAGAAAAGGGATGATCTTGTTTGTTACAACTGCAGACAACCAGGTCATTTTGCCTCCAGTTGTCCCAAACCGCGCTATGAAGCCGCTCCTGCCAAGAAAACGTTCAACAAGAAGTTTTTCAAGAGAAGAGGAATGGTTGCTGAATAAGGAGAACAACCATTAACATGGATGGGTTCTGATACAGATGATAGTGATGAAGATGAAGGAGTTGCAAATCTTTGCCTAATGGGATTTGAAGAAAAGGTTGAAATTGACGAAAGCCTTCCACTGCCACTCCATCAAATGAAGTCAGTTTCACAAAAAACTCCTGAAGCTAAACAAGGCAAAACTCCTACTTCACCAAACTACTCTCCTGAGGATCAAACCGAACAAAGCCATGATGACCAGGTACTTGAACGTGCTAATGTCATTTGTCAACAACACACTGTGCTTAAAAAGGCATATAAATTAATGGCTGCGGAACTTGAATATTCCCAAAAATAATGCAAGTCCCATAAGGAAGAGATTGAAAAACTCAAGCTCCAAATTGTTGGGATAGCTTCTGTTGTGGAAGAAAACCGCTACCTTAAGGACAGAACCGAGGTTCTTAACACCCGAATCCATGATCTTACTGCACAAAGGGATGAACTTCAAAAAGTGACCGATGTGTGGACTAAGTCTGGAGTCACCATGGAACAAATCGTTAATTCACAAATTCTCTCCAAGGAGAAAATTGGATTAGGATTTAAAACTGATGATGGGTGTAAGTGTCCTTGTCTTTGTGCTGAAGGTGGTGTGAAACCAACTGAACAAACCAAAGAAATTCCTAAGGTGAATCATGCTGGTAAAAAGGGCTCAACACAAGAAATTAAAAAGCAAAATTATTTCTATGAGTATCCTAAAAACCAGACTGGGAGAGATCCAAAGTGGAAAGAGAAATCCACAGCGGCTGAGGCAACCAAGGAAGTATTGAGTAATGAAACCGCTCCTAGTCGGTTTATGGAATATCCTGTTATATTTCCTAAAGCCGCACCTAAGAGAAAGGTGGAACTCAAGAAGATTAACTTTGTTAAAGCCAAAACCGCTGACCCAGTAAAACATGAGAAACCGAAGGTCAGTATTAGGTTTGTAATGTTGGTGTTGGTGCCCTAGGCACGTTTGTTAAACGTTGTATAAGTTATCATTTTATTCATAATGATAAAGAGATAATAAGATTATTATTATGGCTCGTGTTTGCTTATAATAATCTCCGTCCCTAGAGCTTGTTAAGCACTAGTATAAAGGCTAAATGATCATGGGATGATCATGTTAGATTTATAGGTACTTGTTTGGAACAAGGTACTGGACATGACCCGCGGTATGAGATTTATGTCATGGTCAATGTCATATATAAATCTCATATTAGTTATGTCATTTGAATCCTTGGACATGAAGTTATTATAGTCTTCCACTTGATGAACATTATGTTTGACATATTCAAACGCTGCCTTAACACGGTAGTTAAAAGGGTATGATTGGCATGATTGGATTCACGTAGGGAAGAATAATAAGCCAAATGGATTTGTCCCTCTTCGGAGAGATGTCAAGCTTGGGCCCCTCGAAGGAATGATGTTGGTGAAATGTTTGGCCAAACCCAAATGGATTGATTGGATCAATGTCATTTGGATTATCAACATATTCGGAATCGAGAAAGTATTGAACAATACAAGTTGACTTGTTGACCATGACTTGTGTTCAAAGACATCGTGGACAAAGGGATTATGACATGTTCTAAAAGGAATGCGAACTTGTATCTAGTTACACTATTTGGGTAGGTATGACGGTTTGCTAGAACCTAATCATATCTTATGGGTTCATGTTTGAACTCATTGCCAACTTAGTGTAATCCTAGAGGGTCACACACAAATAGAACGAATCGTAAAGGACTAAATTGGAATTATGGAAGAATGTCAGATTTTGGCTCTGGCACGGTCGTGCGCCTTAAAATGGCACGGCCGTGCCATAAATCCAAACCAAGGCAAAACCTGTCGGCATGTTTGGCACGACCGTGCCAAGAAGACAAGCACGACCGTGCCAAAATGGTCGATATGGGGGAATCATGCGGACCTGATGGCACGACCGTGCCAGATTATAGGGCACGACCGTGCCAGTTAAGTCGGCCAGTATTCTTTGTTGCCTAATTTGGTGACGGGATTTAGGTTTCTTAAGTCCTTAAGGGTTAAGGATTAGGACCTATAAAAGGATCCTTTCAGCAGCCATTAGACACATGATTATGAGTGCCTCCATAAGGTTTTGAGAGGTTATTTTCTTGTTCTAAGATCCCAAAAGGTGAAGAACAAGAATATTCATAATTCCATATAGTTCTTACAATTGTGAAAGCGTGTTTCATAATTTGGTCTAGCAACCAAGATCAAGTGTTCTTGATATTCGTTCGTGGTGTGGATACCGCTAGAGGGTAAAACTTATCATCTTCATAGTTCGTGATTCTTGCTTTGTTCATGATCAAGATTTCAAGCCTCCATCGAATTCAAGGTTGCAAAATCAAAGGCATCAAGGGTTAGTATTCTAGTATTCATTATGTTGTATTTGACTTAATCATATGAATGGATCTATGGGCTTTGGGTTTCATAAAATTTTAAATGCTTAATTCCGCTGCGCATGTGTCTACGAAACCCAACATGTAAAACCGCCACCACAACCTGGCTTAATTCATTGTTCTATCTGTGCCGACTTTGGTCATAGTGCTGGTCATTGTCTTTTAAGACTCACACCCAATGCCAAGGGACGTAAAAATCCTAAGGTCAAACAGGTGTGGGTCCCAAAAAGCTGCTAACCCTAGGACCCAAAGAATAAGGGGGACCAAAACCTTTCATGTTTATTTTTTAGATTTCATGTTTTATGGCTGGAACCGCTAAGAAGAAGAAGGATCTCTGGTATTTGGATAGTGGATGCTCACGACACATGACTGGAGATTCAGAACTACTCTGCAGTTTCATCCAAATGAAAGGTCCCCCAGTAGTGTTTGGTAACAACAAGAAAGGAGAAACAGTAGGATATGGAGCAATCAAACGAGGAAAGGTGACTATTGAAAATGTGTCACTAGTAGAAGGACTCAAGCATAACCTTCTCTCCATATCTCAGTTTTGTGACAAAGGAATGAACTGCATCTTCACATCAACTAGCTGTTATATCAAAGATGCTTCCTCTGGAGTCATTCTACTGACTGGCAACAGAACAGGTGATGTTTATATAATTGATTTAAGCAATATTGTTTCTATTGCTGACCTCTGTTTTGTAGCCAAAAATATAAGTGAAAGCAGCTGGTTATGGCATAAGCGGCTCAGCCACTTGAACTTCAAGTATCTAGCAAAACTGCATAGGGATGGTCTAGTAAAAGGACTACCCAAAGTGGCTGACCATCATGATGAAAAGTGTAAAGCATGCCAGCTTAGAAAGCAGCCCAAACAGTCATTTCCTAGTAAAACGCTCCTTCAACGAACCGCTGTTTGCAACTGCTGCACATGGACTTATTTGGACCTGTCCCAACCGCCAGTATTGGAGGAAACCGCTATACACTTGTGGTGGTTGATGATTATTCAAGATACACATGGGTGGAAATGATGGCCTCTAAAGATGATACTTATGGCATCGTAACCGCTCTCTTAGACAGCTCCAAACTCAGAAATTGGATGACATTGTTGCCGTGCGTTCAGATAATGGAACCGAATTTACAAACAATGGTGTTGTCCAATATGTGATGATCATGGAATTGATCATAATTTCTCTGCCGCTGGAGTTCCACAACAGAATGGAGTAGTGGAAAGAAAGAACAGGACTTTGATTGAAGCCGGGAAGACTATGATTGCCGAAGCCAAGCTTCCCAAATACTTCTGGGCCGAAGCCGTCAATACCGCATGCTTCACCCAGAACCGCTCCCTCATCATCAAAGTTCACAACAAAACTCCTTATGAATTGTGGAGAGGCAGATCACCCAACATTGCCTTCTTCAAAAATTTGGATGCAAGTGCTACATATTGTACAATGGCAAAGAGCATCGAGGTAAATTTGATGCTAAGGCTGATGAAGGTATTTTTGTTGGTTATTCTAAACACTCCAAGCTTTTCGTTGTTTCAATAAGACATCTTTAAAAATTGTAGAGTCAGTCCATGTTACATTTGATGAACATGCTCTCCTTGAGCCACATATGGCTCCAAATGTTGCTAATGATTTTAGTGATTTTGAGACAGGCACTAGACATAGAGCAACTGACAACCATCCTACTCAAACCGCTTCATCCAGTTCTTCAGCCGCACCTACTCAAACCGCTGATGGTGTAACTGTTGAACCGCTGTCTTCTGACCCCATTCAAACTGTTGAACCAGTTCCAAATCTAACCTTCAATGAAGATTTCAATGATTATCAGGATGATCCTCCTCTGGAAAATCTTCAAGAAATAGTGGTTCAAGACAACCTCCCTCCTAAAATTAATGAGCATAGAGACCATCCAACTGCCAACGTTATTGGTCCTATCAGTACTGGTGTCCAAACCAGAGGGAGTTTGACTCACAGAGATAATCACAGTTTGTTCTTAACTGCTCTGTTATCTCAAATGGAACCGAAGAAGGTAGATGAAGCTCTAAGTGATCCAAGTTGGGTAATTGCAATGCAAGAAGAGCTCAATCAGTTTGAAAGATGCAAAGTTTGGACTCTAGTTCTAAGGCCCAGTGATCATACAGTAATTGGAACAAAATGGGTGTACAGAAACAAGATGGATGAGAATGGTACAATAACAAGAAACAAAGCTAGGTTGGTTGCTCAAGGCTATAGGCAAGAAGAAGGCATAGACTATGATGAAAATTTTGCCCCTGTTGCCAGACTTGAAGCCATAAGATTGTTCCTGGCCTATGCATCCTTCAAGAAATTCAAGTTATATCAAATGGATGTGAAGAGTGCATTTCTGAATGGTGAACTACAAGAAGAAGTTTATGTAGCTCAACCGCCAGGATTTGAAGACAACAAACTCCAAATCATGTCTTCAAACTCAAGAAAGCATTGTATGGACTCAACAAGCTCCAAGAGCATGGTATGACACTCTATCTAAATTTCTTATTGAACAAGGCTTCTCTCGAGGTAAAATTGATACAACTCTATTTATTGCTAAACACAAAAGTCATTCATTATTAGTTCAAATATATGTTGATGATATTATTTTCGGTTCTACTAATGAAACTATGTGTGTTAAGTGTGAGAAGGTAATGAAGAGAAAATTTGAAATGAGTATGATGGGAGAATTGACATTCTTTCTTGGACTCCAAGTCAAGCAATGCCATGATGTGATCTTTATCAACCAAGCCAAATACACTAAAGATTTAATAAAGAAGTTCGGGCTTGAAACTGCTAAACCAGTTGATACCCCAATGCCTAAGGCCTGCAGTTTGGATCGAGATGAACATGGTAAGAAAGTTGATCAAACTCTCTACCGAGGTATGATTGGCTCTCTACTTTACTTAACTGCTAATAGGCCAGATATCATGTTTAGTGTGTGTGTGTGTGCTAGATTTCAAGTTGACCCTAGAGAATCTCATCTTATTGTTGTTAAACGTATTATTAGATATTTATGTGGATCTGTTAACCTTGGACTTTGGTACTCCAAAGAATCTTCATTTGATCTATTAGGTTATTCAGATGCTGACTTTGCAGCATTTAAGATAAGCAGAAAGAGCACAAGTGGTACTTGTCAGTTCCTTGGAACGCGGCTTGTATCATGGTCCAGCAAGAAACAAGCGTCGGTTTCAGTCTCAACCGCTGAAGCTGAATATATAGCGGCTGGAAGCTGTTGCTCTCAAATTCTCTGGATGAAACAACAGTTGGAGGACTACGGGATATTTGAACAAAACTGCCCTATCTACTGTGATAGCACTGCTGCAATATCCATCTCCAACAATCCAGTTCAGCACTCAAAAACCAAGCACATCGACATGAGATATCATTTCCTCAAAGACCATGTTGAAAAGAAAAACATTTTTCTAGCAAAAGTGGGAACAGATGATCAAATTGCTGACATCCTCACCAAACTGCTTGAAAATTCCAGGTTCTATCATTTACGAGGAGAAATGGGTATGTTAGAACTAACTTAAGATATCATATCTATATATTATTTTAATATCTTTTGTTTAAGTGTTTTGGCTATGCTTAGAAAAGTCATCTAGTATGCGGTTCTATCATCAGTGAAACCGCATCAATAAATGGTTCGGTACAAGATTCTCCATCAAACTAACGAGTCAAATGAATGTAATCGGTTCTTTCAAAACCGACAAGAAAGCAAGGTCATTCGGTTTAAACATATAAACCGCCATCAGATTAGAGAGACATCAGTTTCACGAAAAACCGCTGAAGACGTAAGGTAAGTCGGTTTGCTCAATCAAACTGCTCAGGTATGAAATTTGCATTTTAGTCCCTACTTTATGTCATATCAATTATAAGGACACTTTAGCAATTTTCTCTGCCGCATTAAATTCTATGTGACGTGGGACGCCATCTGGAGATAATCGTGCGCCGTTCTCGTCGTTCCATTACC
Source organism: Campanula takesimana (assembly GCA_026119855.1). Lineage (NCBI taxonomy): Eukaryota > Viridiplantae > Streptophyta > Magnoliopsida > Asterales > Campanulaceae > Campanula > Campanula takesimana. The sequence continues at coordinate 1,540,319 of JAOWBW010000169.1, read as the reverse complement.
CGATGAACAGTTAATTGAGTATAAAAGACAAAGTTCATTTCTTTTTACCTTTTTACCTTCTTCCTCATTTGCGTATTCTCTCTATCTCTCTCTCATCTGCACTCTATTCTCAATCTCAAATTTTTTCATACTTCTTTGAAATTTCAAATGGCACCTAAGAAATCTTCAGACCCATCTGCTCCATCTACATCTAAAACATCAAAAGGCGATATGGTATGATTTCTTGAACCCTTCACTCTAGCATTTCATTTTTTCCGCCATTGTTGTTCTAAAAAGCTTGTTCGTATTCTCACATTTTTACTTGCTTTTTCTTTCAATTTTTGGTTGATTAAAATTTACGTATGTTCATATATGCTGGGTTTGTTGTTTATTTCATGTCTTTTGTTCAATTTTTGAACAATTTTGATTTTTGGGTTTTTCGGGTGTTCATTCGTATTTATTTTGATACTATGTTCTGGGTTTATTATTTGAATTTATTATTTTAGAACTTTGTTAGTATCTGTTTTTTTTTTTTTTTTTTGTCTTTTGGTATTCTTCTTTCTTAATTTGGTTAAGTTTTTGTCTTGCATGTTTATCCCTGTTCATCATGTTCTTCATGCATTCAATGCTTTTTCAAATTCTTTCCATGTCTAGTTTTGGGTGTTTACCCATTTACCCCTGTTTTTACTTCAACCGCTTATTTCATTGTTAGGATTCCTTGTAGCAGTTTGAATGGTTGGCTTATTCAAACTGCTTGCATCAAACTCTTACTAACTTTGATTATTTTTAGGATGACACCAACTTTGTACCTGGGTCTCAGATCATCAAAGCCGAATTTGAAGCTGATGCAGTTGGAAGAAAACTGCTCACACTACTGGAATCATCAAAGCTGCTGCCCTTATTCCAGTTAGATGAACCGAAGTTTGATAAGAGGCTCTGTGCAGAATTCTTTGACAATGGGATTGTCTGTGAGGTGCCTCTGCTGAATGGTAAAGGTGAAGAGATCAGAGACTTGGAGTCTGGGAGGTTAAGACTGAAAATGCCATCAAGTCCACTGTAAGGACAAAGGATGTGGTGTTATCTGCTTCAAAGGTTGCCATTTTGGCTGGATTGGAGAATTCTGGAATTCTTTCTATCAAACCAGAATTAATCAACAGAACTACTGAGGAACTCTTGGGGGTCTCTGGCTTCAACACTAAGTCCACCCCTAAGAAGGAGTTTGGAGAAGTTATGGTGATGTTATGTGATTTAGTGGATACTGTAGTGATGTGCAAGAATGGCAATCACAACAATTTCACTTCTGAGCAGTACAACTACCGCGTGGCTATCTACAAAGGGAAGAAGCTGCACTGGCCAAAGATCATCATGCAAGAAATTATCAATGCCCTCAGCCGCCACACATCTGCCGAAGCCGCTGGTAAAACAAAGATCAGAACTCACTGCAGACTTGTAACCAAGTTCCTTCATCAGGATTATGTTATCTTTAAGGCTTCTGTGGCCAATAAAGCTGAGTGGGTGCAACCTAATGAGAAGACCTTGTTTGGTGCTTCTAAGCTTGATGCCTTCAGAACCGCACCTCCAGAGTATTACCAACCGCCTCATCAACCTTACCCTCAACATCATCAACCCTATTCTCAACCTCAGCAATCTCATCAATCCTACACTCCATCTCAAAATTCCCAAAGTGTAGCATCTAGTTCTACTCAAGTTGACTTTGATGACATGGATGATGATGAGTTTGCTCTCTATGTGAAAAACTACACCAAGTTCAGAAAGAACAAAGCTCAATCTCAGTCAGGCGGCCCTACAAAGTTTGTCCCTCCAACCAGATTCAACAAATCAGCTGATGCTAAGAAAAGGGATGATCTTGTTTGTTACAACTGCAGACAACCAGGTCATTTTGCCTCCAGTTGTCCCAAACCGCGCTATGAAGCCGCTCCTGCCAAGAAAACGTTCAACAAGAAGTTTTTCAAGAGAAGAGGAATGGTTGCTGAATAAGGAGAACAACCATTAACATGGATGGGTTCTGATACAGATGATAGTGATGAAGATGAAGGAGTTGCAAATCTTTGCCTAATGGGATTTGAAGAAAAGGTTGAAATTGACGAAAGCCTTCCACTGCCACTCCATCAAATGAAGTCAGTTTCACAAAAAACTCCTGAAGCTAAACAAGGCAAAACTCCTACTTCACCAAACTACTCTCCTGAGGATCAACCGAACAAAGCCATGATGACCAGGTACTTGAACGTGCTAATGTCATTTGTCAACAACACACTGTGCTTAAAAAGGCATATAATTAATGGCTGCGGAACTTGAATATTCCCAAAAATAATGCAAGTCCCATAAGGAAGAGATTGAAAAACTCAAGCTCCAAATTGTTGGGATAGCTTCTGTTGTGGAAGAAAACCGCTACCTTAAGGACAGAACCGAGGTTCTTAACACCCGAATCCATGATCTTACTGCACAAAGGGATGAACTTCAAAAAGTGACCGATGTGTGGACTAAGTCTGGAGTCACCATGGAACAAATCGTTAATTCACAAATTCTCTCCAAGGAGAAAATTGGATTAGGATTTAAAACTGATGATGGGTGTAAGTGTCCTTGTCTTTGTGCTGAAGGTGGTGTGAAACCAACTGAACAAACCAAAGAAATTCCTAAGGTGAATCATGCTGGTAAAAAGGGCTCAACACAAGAAATTAAAAAGCAAAATTATTTCTATGAGTATCCTAAAAACCAGACTGGGAGAGATCCAAAGTGGAAAGAGAAATCCACAGCGGCTGAGGCAACCAAGGAAGTATTGAGTAATGAAACCGCTCCTAGTCGGTTTATGGAATATCCTGTTATATTTCCTAAAGCCGCACCTAAGAGAAAGGTGGAACTCAAGAAGATTAACTTTGTTAAGCCAAAACCGCTGACCCAGTAAAACATGAGAAACCGAAGGTCAGTAATAGGTTTGTAAAACCGCCACCACAACCTGGCTTAATTCATTGTTCTATCTGTGCCGACTTTGGTCATAGTGCTGGTCATTGTCTTTTAAGACTCACACCCAATGCCAAGGGACGTAAAAATCCTAAGGTCAAACAGGTGTGGGTCCCAAAAAGCTGCTAACCCTAGGACCCAAAGAATAAGGGGGACCAAAACCTTTCATGTTTATTTTTCAGATTTCATGTTTTATGGCTGGAACCGCTAAGAAGAAGAAGGATCTATGGTATTTGGATAGTGGATGCTCACGACACATGACTGGAGATTCAGAACTACTCTGCAGTTTCATCCAAATGAAAGGTCCCCCAGTAGTGTTTGGTAACAACAAGAAAGGAGAAACAGTAGGATATGGAGCAATCAAACGAGGAAAGGTGACTATTGAAAATGTTTCACTAGTAGAAGGACTCAAGCACAACCTTCTCTCCATATCTCAGTTTTGTGACAAAGGAATGAACTGCATCTTCACATCAACTAGCTGTTATATCAAAGATGCTTCCTCTGGAGTCATTCTACTGACTGGCAACAGAACAGGTGATGTTTATATAATTGATTTAAGCAATATTGTTTCTATTGCTGACCTCTGTTTTGTAGCCAAAAATATAAGTGAAAACAGCTGGTTATGGCATAAGCGGCTCAGCCACTTGAACTTCAAGTATCTAGCAAAACTGCATAGGGATGGTCTAGTAAAAGGACTACCCAAAGTGGCTGACCATCATGATGAAAAGTGTAAAGCATGCCAGCTTAGAAAGCAGCCCAAACAGTCATTTCCTAGTAAAACCGCTCCTTCAACGAACCGCTGTTTGCAACTGCTGCACATGGACTTATTTGGACCTGTCCCAACCACCAGTATTGGAGGAAACCGCTATACACTTGTGGTGGTTGATGATTATTCAAGATACACATGGGTGGAAATGATGGCCTCTAAAGATGATACTTATGGCATCGTAACCGCTCTCTTTAGACAGCTCCAAACTCAGAAATTGGATGACATTGTTGCCGTGCGTTCAGATAATGGAACCGAATTTACAAACAATGGTGTTGCCCAATATTGTGATGATCATGGAATTGATCATAATTTCTCTGCCGCTGGAGTTCCACAACAGAATGGAGTAGTGGAAAGAAAGAACAGGACTTTGATTGAAGCCGGGAAGACTATGATTGCCGAAGCCAAGCTTCCCAAATACTTCTGGGCCGAAGCCGTCAATACCGCATGCTTCACCCAGAACCGCTCCCTCATCATCAAAGTTCACAACAAAACTCCTTATGAATTGTGGAGAGGCAGATCACCCAACATTGCCTTCTTCAAAATATTTGGATGCAAGTGCTACATATTGTACAATGGCAAAGAGCATCGAGGTAAATTTGATGCTAAGGCTGATGAAGGTATTTTTGTTGGTTATTCTAAACACTCCAAGCTTTTCGTTGTTTCAATAAGACATCTTTAAAAATTGTAGAGTCAGTCCATGTTACATTTGATGAACATGCTCTCCTTGAGCCACATATGGCTCCAAATGTTGCTAATGATTTTAGTGATTTTGAGACAGGCACTAGACATAGAGCAACTGACAACCATCCTACTCAACCGCTTCATCCAGTTCTTCAGCCGCACCTACTCAAACCGCTGATGGTGTAACTGTTGAACCGCTGTCTTCTGACCCCATTCAAACTGTTGAACCAGTTCCAAATCTAACCTTCAATGAAGATTTCAATGATTATCAGGATGATCCTCCTCTGGAAAATCTTCAAGAAATAGTGGTTCAAGACAACCTCCCTCCTAAAATTAATGAGTATAGAGACCATCCAACTACCAACGTTATTGGTCCTATCAGTACTGGTGTCCAAACCAGAGGGAGTTTGACTCACAGAGATAATCACAGTTTGTTCTTAACTGCTCTGTTATCTCAAATGGAACCGAAGAAGGTAGATGAAGCTCTAAGTGATCCAAGTTGGGTAATTGCAATGCAAGAAGAGCTCAATCAGTTTGAAAGATGCAAAGTTTGGACTCTAGTTCCAAGGCCCAGTGATCATACAGTAATTGGAACAAAATGGGTGTACAGAAACAAGATGGATGAGAATGGTACAATAACAAGAAACAAAGCTAGGTTGGTTGCTCAAGGCTATAGGCAAGAAGAAGGCATAGACTATGATGAAAATTTTGCCCCTGTTGCCAGACTTGAAGCCATAAGATTGTTCCTGGCCTATGCATCCTTCAAGAAATTCAAGTTATATCAAATGGATGTGAAGAGTGCATTTCTGAATGGTGAACTACAAGAAGAAGTTTATGTAGCTCACCGCCAGGATTTGAAGACAACAAACTCCAAATCATGTCTTCAAACTCAAGAAAGCATTGTATGGACTCAAACAAGCTCCAAGAGCATGGTATGACACTCTATCTAAATTTCTTATTGAACAAGGCTTCTCTCGAGGTAAAATTGATACAACTCTATTTATTGCTAAACACAAAAGTCATTCATTATTAGTTCAAATATATGTTGATGATATTATTTTCGGTTCTACTAATGAAACTATGTGTGTTAAGTGTGAGAAGGTAATGAAGAGAAAATTTGAAATGAGTATGATGGGAGAATTGACATTCTTTCTTGGACTCCAAGTCAAGCAATGCCATGATGTGATCTTTATCAACCAAGCCAAATATACTAAAGATTTAATAAAGAAGTTCGGGCTTGAAACTGCTAAACCAGTTGATACCCCAATGCCTAAGGCCTGCAGTTTGGATCGAGATGAACATGGTAAGAAAGTTGATCAAACTCTCTACCGAGGTATGATTGGCTCTCTACTTTACTTAACTGCTAATAGGCCAGATATCATGTTTAGTGTGTGTGTGTGTGCTAGATTTCAAGTTGACCCTAGAGAATCTCATCTTATTGTTGTTAAACGTATTATTAGATATTTATGTGGATCTGTTAACCTTGGACTTTGGTACTCCAAAGAATCTTCATTTGATCTATTAGGTTATTCAGATGCTGACTTTGCAGCATTTAAGATAAGCAGAAAGAGCACAAGTGGTACTTGTCAGTTCCTTGGAACGCGGCTTGTATCATGGTCCAGCAAGAAACAAGCGTCGGTTTCAGTCTCAACCGCTGAAGCTGAATATATAGCGGCTGGAAGCTGTTGCTCTCAAATTCTCTGGATGAAACAACAGTTGGAGGACTACGGGATATTTGAACAAAACTGCCCTATCTACTGTGATAGCACTGCTGCAATATCCATCTCCAACAATCCAGTTCAGCACTCAAAAACCAAGCACATCGACATGAGATATCATTTCCTCAAAGACCATGTTGAAAAGAAAAACATTTTTCTAGCAAAAGTGGGAACAGATGATCAAATTGCTGACATCCTCACCAAACTGCTTGAAAATTCCAGGTTCTATCATTTACGAGGAGAAATGGGTATGTTAGAACTAACTTAAGATATCATATCTATATATTATTTTTAATATCTTTTGTTTAAGTGTTTTGGCTATGCTTAGAAAAGTCATCTAGTATGCGGTTCTATCATCAGTGAAACCGCATCAATAAATGGTTCGGTACAAGATTCTCCATCAAACTAACGAGTCAAATGAATGTAATCGGTTCTTTCAAAACCGACAAGAAAGCAAGGTCATTCGGTTTAAACATATAAACCGCCATCAGATTAGAGAGACATCAGTTTCACGAAAACCGCTGAAGACGTAAGGTAAGTCGGTTTGCTCAATCAAACTGCTCAGGTATGAATTTGCATTTTAGTCCCTACTTTATGTCATATCAATTATAAGGACACTTTTGCAATTTTCTCTGCTGCATTAAATTCTATGTGACGTGGGACGCCATCTGGAGATAATCGTGCGCCGTTCTCGTCGTTCCATTACCCGATGAACAGTTAATTGAGTATAAAAGACAAAGTTCATTTCTTTTTACCTTTTTACCTTCTTCTCATTTGCGTATTCTCTCTATCTCTCTCTCATCTGCACTCTATTCTCAATCTCAAATTTTTTCATACTTCTTTGAAATTTCAAATGGCACCTAAGAAATCTTCAGACCCATCTGCTCCATCTACATCTAAAACATCAAAAGGCGATATGGTATGATTTCTTGAACCCTTCACTCTAGCATTTCATTTTTTTCCGCCATTGTTGTTCTAAAAAGCTTGTTCGTATTCTCACATTTTTACTTGCTTTTTCTTTCAATTTTGGTTGATTAAAATTTACGTATGTTCATATATGCTGGGTTTGTTGTTTATTTCATGTCTTTTGTTCAATTTTTGAACAATTTTGATTTTTGGGTTTTTCGGGTGTTCATTCGTATTTATTTTGATACTATGTTCTGGTTTATTATTTGAATTTATTATTTTAGAACTTTGTTAGTATCTGTTTTTTTTTTTTTTTTTTGTCTTTTGGTATTCTTCTTTCTTAATTTGGTTAAGTTTTTGTCTTGCATGTTTATCCCTGTTCATCATGTTCTTCATGCATTCAAATGCTTTTTCAAATTCTTTCCATGTCTAGTTTTGGGTGTTTACCCATTTACCCCTGTTTTTACTTCAACCGCTTATTTCATTGTTAGGATTCCTTGTAGCAGTTTGAATGGTTGGCTTATTCAAACTGCTTGCATCAAACTCTTACTAACTTTGATTATTTTTAGGATGACACCAACTTTGTACCTGGGTCTCAGATCATCAAAGCCGAATTTGAAGCTGATGCAGTTGGAAGAAAACTGCTCACACTACTGGAATCATCAAAGCTGCTGCCCTTATTCCAGTTAGATGAACCGAAGTTTGATAAGAGGCTCTGTGCAGAATTCTTTGACAATGGGATTGTCTGTGAGTGCCTCTGCTGAATGGTAAAGGTGAAGAGATCAGAGACTTGGAGTCTAGGGAGGTTAAGACTGAAAATGCCATCAAGTCCACTGTAAGGACAAAGGATGTGGTGTTATCTGCTTCAAAGGTTGCCATTTTGGCTGGATTGGAGAATTCTGGAATTCTTTCTATCAAACCAGAATTAATCAACAGAACTACTGAGGAACTCTTGGGGGTCTCTGGCTTCAACACTAAGTCCACCCCTAAGAAGGAGTTTGGAGAAGTTATGGTGATGTTATGTGATTTAGTGGATACTGGAGTGATGTGCAAGAATGGCAATCACAACAATTTCACTTCTGAGCAGTACAACTACTGCGTGGCTATCTACAAAGGGAAGAAGCTGCACTGGCCAAAGATCATCATGCAAGAAATTATCAATGCCCTCAGCCGCCACACATCTGCCAAAGCCGCTGGTAAAACAAAGATCAGAACTCACTGCAGACTTGTAACCAAGTTCCTTCATCAGGATTATGTTTATCTTTAAGGCTTCTGTGGCCAATGAAGCTGAGTGGGTGCAACCTAATGAGAAGACCTTGTTTGGTGCTTCTAAGCTTGATGCCTTCAGAACCGCGTTTGGATGGCGGTTTGCACAAGCAGTATGGTCTGATGATCCTCTGCTTGAAGAACAGAGAGGTCCCTTTCCTGAGGCTTGGCTCAATAAGTCAGGCAAACCTTATGCCGGTGCCATAGCAGATCAAGCCGCAGCTACTAGAGCTAGAGAAGCTGCTCAAACTGCCACTTTGAATAGGCTAGGAGTTAGCCTGGATGGAACTGAGGCTCCGGTTGAGAGGGAGTCTGCGGTTGAGGGGGAGCCTGTAATCCCTGCGGCTCAACCCAGGGAAACCGCGGCTCCAAGAAAGAAGAAAGCTAAAGTAACTGAAACTTCCAAACCCTCATCTATTCTTCCTCCAAAACCGACCTTACCAAAATCCTTCCTCATTCTATCAAATCCCTCTTCTGAACCACTTCCACCTTACTCTAAACCAATTCCTTTAACTAAATCAACTCCTCCTATCCCTTCTAAACCTTAGATAAAACCCTTATCCCCAATTAAGCAAATGTTGAAAAATCCTTGAACTTTGCACAAGATGTAAATCTGTTGAGGAAACTGAAAGCCTCCACCTCTGAACCCAAACCTATCTCTCCTCCAAAATCCCCTCTCAAACTGCCAACTGTTCAGTTCACTGAAGAACAGTTGCAGCTAATCTTTTCTGCCCTTCCCAACCTTAAACCCTCCACTCAAACTGAGCCTGAGCAGGCCGAAGTGTCTGAGGCTGCGGTTCCAGTTGAACAAGCCGAGGTATCTACAAGAGTGGTTCAGCCTGAGCAAACTGATGAGTTTGAGGCTGCAGTATTGCCTGAGCAGATTGATGTGTCTGAGGCAGTTCAAGATGAACCTGAGCAAGATGATGAAAATCTTGAGGTTCAACCGCTGAAGAAGAAGAGAAGGTTGGTAAAGAAATATGACTTTGTGGAGCACTAGCAATCAAGGCCACCTGTGCAATGGACTTCACTGAAGCTTCTGACAAGAAAGATCATTCACCCACTGAAGGCCCATTTGCAAAGGAGTTGAGACAAAGGACTGAAATGAGAAAGGCTGGGATAGACCCCATGATGGCTGAAACCGCTACTCCTTCGTTGAAACGAAAGCTGGAGTTTGACTCACCAGAGCACACTCCTTCACCTTCTGAATCCCCTACACTGCCTTTTGCTTCAGCAGTTCAACCGTCGGCTCAACCGCAACTGATCAACATCTCTGCCCCTTCGGTTCTGCCTGAATTCACCATTGCAGTTAGGTCTCCCAAACCGCGTGGTTTGAAAAGGAAGTGTGCACAGGACATAGCGGGCTACCTGGAGAAGTTTAGAGCCACTACTTCCAAAGCCAACCGCCATAGAGCCGTCATTAGAGCCGCCAACAAGCATGAAGAGCAACGGCTCAAGTCTGGCCGTCCAAACCCTTTTGCCATCTTTCCAGCCGATGAGTCTCAAGCTGCTTCAGATCAACTGATTGCTTCAACTTTTGATCAAATTATTGAAGATCTGGCAGTTGAGTTCATCTTCTCTCTTTGTTCTCAATTTTTCTTTAGAATAAACTGCATTGTCTTTCCTTTTCTTTATAGATGGCAGTTCTCTCCCTTCACTTCTATTCCTCTTTCTATACCCAAATTCTTTCCATTTCCCCTTCTCTTCCCTACAATTCATTGTCTATCATTCCTTTCCCTTCCTCCCCTTTTGAAACTGATCCTGTGAAGATTCAGTTTATGCTGGATTCTTTCCTTAACCAATCTGCATTTCTTTCCTCTCTGCCCTTCCTTGTTGATGCCATTAAGAGGGAGAATGCTGTTGACCCTAGGATTGGGAGAATGGAATTTAAGATTGAAACCCTTCTGGAGAATCAGCTCAAGTTAGAACAGAAGGTTGAAACTTTGAATGAGCTGACTTCTCTCAGACTTGAAGCGGCCCAAGAAATGAATGAGGCTCTGGAGAAGAAGTTAGACCAACTTGCTGATCTAACGGTTTCATCAACTGACTACTTAGTTCAGTATGCCAATGACCTGAAAAAGCTTTCTGAGAAAATCTTAGAGAAGGTAAATGAAGCGACCCATCTTCGTCTCAAGTCAGCTGAATATGTGTTTGAAACCACCAGCATAGTTGAGCCTTTGATGCTCAAACCGTTTGCCCAAGCCGCCGCCAGGGTTCCTGATAGAACTGATTAGAATTCTTTCTATCTTTTGTAATCAGTTTTTGACTTTTATTATTTTCCTTGTAATTTGTAACTTCTAAAACCTTTTAAAGGATTATAATGAAAATGAATGCATTGCATCCAATATTCCAAAACTTTGTTTATTCAAACTACTTGTTTGTGGAACAATGCATTTCTAAAAACTCATGCACTATTCATCATGAAAATTTTTCTAAGTGTATGTGTTTTAAACATTCAGTTTAAACATGCATATTTGATTTTCATAATCATATCTCTTTATATGCACCTGAATGAATTTCTTATCTATCTGTTTTTCATTTCCTTTGTTTTGTGATAGATTAGAAATCTATGGTATAGCATTGTGTGTGCATTTGACTTGGGACATGCAGTTTCAATACATACTCATTTTGAGCATGTTCTTACCAAGTACAATGTTTGCTCTATCATAGTGTGGTAATGGCATCAATCAAATAGGGGGAGATTGTTAGGATTCATTGTTAGTTCACCCACCTGATTTGATTGATCCATTCCACGTGTCTTTTTATGGACTTTAGGTTTACTTGTAATGAAGTTTTACTTCAATTTTTAGACAAGTCCATTTCTAGATTTTTAGTAGTTAGGCTGAGTTGTGATCGGTTTACTCTTAGCGGTTTAGTGTCCCTCAAGCCGCCGTCTTCAAACCGCCAGCGTGGTGCCTTAAGTCCTTCGTCAAACCGCAGTTTGTGTCTTTGATGAAACCGTATTTCAAGTTCATTCATGAAACCGCACATGCATCTGGTGGAACCGCCGACCAAGATATTGAAGAAGTTATTGCTGTCATTTACTCCTTAAAGACAAACATTCGCTTTTCAATAAAAAAAAATGAATGACTGGTGACTTGTCCTTAAACTTAAAGTCATGGTTCATTTATTCTGGGAATGTCGGTTTGTCTAGCTTTTTGAAAAGTTACCGTTGTACTTTTCAACAACTAAAAGGACAATGTCAGGTAGTGGTCCAACAACTTCCTGCCACAAAGCAAAAGCAAAGGACGACAGTGACAGGTCAACCAATGAGATTGTGACAGCGCATTAAACTGTCATATAATGACTCACCTCATTGTCCAACGGTCACTAATGCCTTCACTATAAATAGCCTTCATTGTTCAACATTGAAGGTTGCTGAGCTTCAAAGATAATATCCCAAGTATTCAAGTTTGCTTTAAAGATTGAAAACCCAGATACTCATATCTTCATCATCTCCTTAGCAAACCCAGAGTTCTTCATCAAAACTTCAAGCCTTCAAATCATCACAACTCAGCCTTCCACAGAAAGTAATCATTTGCTCACCATCACTTAGATATTTTGAGCTCTTGATTTCTTTCCACACTACACACCGGAGTATATTTTCTTATAGATTATATACCTCGAAAACACAGGTTGTTATAATAGCATTGTTAGGTTAGATTGTTTATTTAGAGTTTGGATTCTTTGTAATCTTGTAAAAACTCCTCTAACTCAATACAAGTCTAGTAGCTATTAGAAAATCCTAGGCTAACCACTTAGGTAGAGGACGTAGTTCTTTCAAGAACGAACCTCTTCAAATTGTGTGTCCTTGATCTTTATTTTCTTTCTTGTCATTTACATTTATGTTTATGAGCTTTATTTACTTTCATGTGAAATGACTTGATAAATGATTTGCATACTTTTGTGATACTTCAGTTGTGCCCTGTCAGTTGCATCATTCCTTTTCAACCACTTAAACGCCCAGATTCTTTATAATTCAGTTTGGACAAAACCGCAAAACTCCGCTGTGCATTTTATCTGAGCGGTTCTAGTGCTTTAAACCGCAATAGACCAAACTGATAAGTACTTGGTTGATTTTCAAGGGTATTTCGAAAAAGATTTTAAACCGCTATTCACCCCCCCTCTAGCGGTTCTATACCCTTGTTGCCCTTTGGGACCAACAATTGGACCCTACTAAAAGACAACACAGCAAGCTTTGTTAATCTGATTTCTTCCCAATCAGGGGGAGGTGCTGGCACAAGTGATGGTACGAGTGCTGCTACAGATGCTGCTGATGCTGCAGGTGCTGCTGAAGATGCTGGTACAAGTGCTGGGGAAGATGAACAGGAAGAAGAGGACGAAGACACAGAAGAAGAGTAAAAGAGGAAAATCTTTCCTGAAGGTTGATGTTGCCATTAAATTGAGCAATGACTTTTTCTTGGGGTTGGTTCCAAAACAATTCGGTTCTTTGTTTCTAAACTATTTATTTTGTGGTGGTTGGTTTAAACAATTTCATACTTTGGTGGTTTTTTTATGGTGTTTTATTTTCGGATCTTATGTTGGTTTTTATGGTTTTTTAAAACTTGGATTTACTTTGGATTTTGAAGCTACTAGTTGAAAACATTTAAGGATGTGTTTTAATTAGTATTGTTTGTAAATTCTTGTTTTCTCTCGACTCCTACATTAAGGGGAGTTTATATTGGGTGGTTGTTATATTATCTTGTTATATGGCTAACTTGTTTTTGCAGGTACCAACACTTAGGTGATTGGAAAGAAATCTCAAATTAAGGGGGAGATTGTTAGTGCAGAACTGAGGTGTTACCTCGGATGTTGCCACTGACAGTCCAAGTGCTGTGACGAAATTCTTTGTAATTTGATATTTTTTTCTAATGTAATTTTTACACTAATGTCCTAATATTATTTTCAAGATGTTGGTCCATATTTCAGGTAATAATAAAGTTGGTTTATGGAGTTAAAAAGGTGGAGAATAAATTATTGAAGAGTTATTCATAAATGCCGAGTAAAAGAGGGAATAACAAACATATTTAATATGTGTTAAATATGGTAAATGTGAAGAAGACCAAGTCCAATGTTAGTTGCTGATTAATTGAAGATGTACAAGGCATTGGAAGCTTGGAGTACAACACGGTGAAGCTAGGACTTGGGGATCAAGCTTGCGGTTGAGAAATTCATGGAAGGAAGACCAAGTCTTCGCACAAAAAGTGGAGAGCAAGCCCACTCACTCTCCCCACTCGTCACAAACAGTCCAAGGCTGTTTTTGTGTAGCCTCCAAGTCTTGGTTGTCTATAAATAGATGCTTGGATGAAGATTGAAGAGAAGCCAATTTTATACACACATCCATAGCACAAAAAGACCAAAGTACTATTGGCTCCTTTTGAGATTCTTTCTTCCATACACTCTTTTATCACTCAAATACTTCGGGTTTGAGTGAGTTTTGGTTAGGATAGAATCTTGTACTTTGTTCTTACTTTGGTTCCATAGAGAGTATATCATAGTTTGTATAGGGAACCATTTTAACTTTGTAATTGTTTTGATTATAAGGTTTTCGCCATCTAGGCATCTCAAGTTATATTTATATAACTTGAGAAAAATATTTCTCTTGTGCTATTTATTTTCCGCTGCAAAAACTCTACAATTTTTGTGTGTGTATTTTCTGTCCGTCTGGAGTGTTACCTGGGTGTTACTTAACACTTGAGGTAACATCTGTTCTCAGCAAGCCATTGACAAACAATTTCATCCTTAATATCCACCAACCCCCTATAATTTAGACTCATTTTCTCCCTATGTCTCTTTACGATTTTCGGACGTCACTCCCAACAAATAAAAAAACTTCATCAAAGTGATGGTTAGAAATTGTGATTGCAATCAGTCACTCTATCCCATAAAAATTAATCCCATTTGACTTGTTAAATTTTTATTTTTTATTTTTTTAAAACGTGGCACTTATTTGTTGAGGGATAAATAAAAAGGCAAATTGGAATTTAGTTATCCATGATTTACAAACATTTGTAATTCAGTAATTTTGTTCAAACATTTAATTTCTTATAACCCCTTTCTTATGTTGATATGTTTGTAAAATTCAGTAATTTTGTTCAAACATTTGATTTCTTACAACCCGTTTCTTATGTTAGACATTTTTGCGCAATCAAATGATAAATCGGATGGAAATTATTTTTGTGTTAAAAAAAGGTCAAGTACTTCACACGGGTCAATTATGACGTTTTCCATCCCATATGTTGTTAGTAGGGATGGCCAAAACCGGTTCCGGGCCCGGTTCCGGTTCGGAACCGCCGGTTCCGGTTCGTCAAATGGGTGACCCTTAACCGGCCCGCACTTACCCCGGTTCCGGTTTGGCACAATACGGTTCCGGTTCGGTCCGGTTCCGGTACGGTTCCGGTCCGGTTCCGGTAAAATTATTGAAAAATAAGGGATTTTCGGTACGGTTCCGGTTCCGGTCCGGTTCGGCATATATGTGACCCTGAACCGGCCCGCATGCCTTGCGGTTCCGGTTCGTCCGGTTCCGGTTTCCTCCCCGGTTTGCTCCGGTTCCGGGCTTTTCCGGTCCGGTTTTCCGGTTCCGGTCCGGTTTGGCCATCCCTAGTTGTTAGGCAGATTTTTTTCTCGCCTATTTGGCATGTTATTATAACGTTAAGACAAAAACTTGTGTGAGACGGTGGTGAAGATCAAGATAGAGATATTTTTAATGATAGAGATAAGAATAGGAATAGATTTATTTTAATTATTATGGTTATTTTAATGTATTTTCGGATTTATTATTTAGTAGGTAATATTTTCATGCTTAGAAGTAGATTTAGGGTTTAATTTGTTATTTTAGGCTTCTATTAAGTTACCATATAGATTAGGGTTGTTTTTAGAAGTGTTTGACTTGATTTCCAAGTCTTAGGAGTGCTATAAATATAGGTCAAAATGTAATTCCGAAAGTTAGATGATTTATTGAGATTTTTATTGAATAAACTTGAGAGTTTATTTCTTCTTCTAAAAGTTGATTAAATTCCTTTTGGATGCCAACTTTAGTATTGATTAAATTCTGCTAGGTTGAAGATCGTTTACTAGTATCGATTAAATTCTACTAGTTTCGATTATCTATCCCATCGTTTACGAGTATCGATTGAATTCTACCGTATTCGATCCTTTTATCTGTTTTTTTCCTTCTGCTGCCTACATCAGACGGTCTCACGTGTGAGACAGGTCTTATTATGAGAGTAAATGATTTGCCCCCTTATGGGTGGGGCGGGGCAAGCCCATTTTCTCTCTCAACAAGACCCGTCTCACGTGTGAGACCGCCTCACACAAGACTTCCTCGTAGGTTAATGCCCTTTAAAATATCTCTGACACATGATCTAGATATCTTTAACAAAATTAACGTTTCATCTAATTTTTCAGTGAATTACCACAAAAAATCAACTAGATGAATCGGCTTGCAAAAGAATTAGATGTTGAGATAAAAATTGCAATGTTGATAAAATGTGGTAACTAAAATATAATATTTACCCATCCTTCAAAAAAAATATACTATTATATATATATACTCACTCCGTTCCACCCGACTTAGGAGGCTTGGTCAAACAATTTATACTTTGACCAAATATTTGAAGAAATATAATGATGCTAATAAAAATTTAAAACTTGTGTTGTAGTGTTGTGTCTTCAATCTTCATCCTCCTTGCTATTTATAGACTTGAAGTACTTGGGGAATACTCCAAATATGGCCGGGTAAGTTGATAAAAACGTGGTGTGATTGGATGGATAAGTTGCTGAGCCTTGGGGAAGAATTTCTCCACATGTCCATAATTGTAGGAACAAATTCTTGGTGCCCAAGTTCTTGTTTCGCCTCCTTGTACCTAATGGCCGTAAAAACCTTGTACTCCCTTGATCAACATTCAGCCTTTGAATGGGTAAAAGACCCACGTTTTTCACTTGCCAGAACTCCACATATTTATAAATAAAATCCTCTTTTATCTATAAAATCCTTCAACTTTCTTTGCATAATTCTAGCATTCCAACCATATTATACGTGATTAATGGACCAACAATAAACAAAATTCTTGCAAACATATTAGATGTTAAAAATAATCCATGAAGATAATGTTCAAATATTAACTCAGACACTCGTCTGCTAACACTGAGACAGTGTTGGCAGCACTTGTGGTAACACCAGCAGTCTGTACTAACAATCTCCCCCTTATTTGGACATTTCTTCACAAACACCAAAGTGCTTGTACCTGTAAGAATTTGTTAGCAAAAAATACAGTATATATACATGATATCTCCCCCACAAAGATTAACTCCTCCTTAATAGAAGAGTCAACCAAAAAACAATGATTTTGAACAAGTTTTAAAACCAAGTAAACAAACTATGATTTAAAAACTGATTATCCAAACAAAACCAAAGTTATAAAATTCAATAACCATAAAAGTGCTAAACACTTAAACCAACCAACAAAAACAACTAGTTGTTAAATTAAACACATCCACAATGTTTTAAAAGCTATCAAGAATAGAAACACACCAACTACCAAACATGTTTGAGTATTACTAGCTCACACACCTGCATTAGCACTTATATCAGTACTTATGTTAGCAGAACAACACTTATAGCAGCACGCAGAACAGCACTTGTGGCAGCATCTCCCCCTGTTTGTGAAGAATAATGTGCAAAGAATTTCTACAAGTTTGTATGAATCTGGATCTGTCTCGAAGTCCGCATTGATGGAGCTTGGGTAGTCGGTTGGCGTGATAAAGATGAGACTTTTCTCTTCTTTTTATTTTCCTTGATGGTAGCAGTTGGTTGGGAAGGAGCCATAGGAGGAGCCTGTCCGACCGAAACATGTGGAGGTCCGGAGACAACAATGGCGAGGCTAGGTGATGTCACAGGTGTTACCGCCGGTGATGTCTCCATCGGCGAAGTAACCCTAGATACACCACTAGGAGAAATTTTCGTGGGGTTATTTGAGGTTTTGGATGGGGAAGCCATTGATGGAACTTGAGAAGAGAAGGAAGAAATTTGAGAGAATTTTAGGCGTGTGATTTTGAGAGAAAAAGAGAGTTAACGGTGAGAGGAGGGAGGAGGAGATTAAGAAGATGTTTTAGGAAGTATTCAAGGACAAGATAGACACTAGATGTGATATGACTCACCCTAAACCCTATTAACACTCAACTCCCCCTATTTCTTAGCAAGATTGTTTAAATCAACCAAATCACCCACTATTTTCACCAAAAATCTGGCCATTATCCCCATATATATTATTTTATAAATAAAAAAGAAAATAAAATAAATAAAAAAAGAAATCTATCTAGGAGAATTCGGCATAGGTGAAATAAATCCCATAGATTTTTGAGTTTGATATGAAATTTGACTCCAAAAATTTTAGGGATATAGTTACCTAATTAGATTCAACAAAAATAAAAATGATTTAATAAAGACTTTTGGAAATCAAAAACTCCACAAATTTAAGGGACTTTTGGACTTCCCAAATTTAATTATCAAACCCAAAAATAATAAATAAAAAAATAATGTGGTACATACTAATGTGTTATCGAAAATGATGGTAACACTTTGAGGTACTTAAGGCAAAACAAGCCTCACTATAAACACTTGAGGCAAAATGTTAGGCTTCTTTATAATAAGGATTTGAGGAAAAAACGAGCTTCTCAAATTCAAATACTTGAGGCATATCAAGCCTTATTTATAAGTATTTGAGGTAAAATAAATCTAACAAGTTAGATATAAAAAGCATGTTCTTCATTTTCAAGCACTTTATAGTAAGCATAAAGAAAGCATCGTAGTAACGAGCTCCGTGCTCCGATTCTTTATAAAGTGTAAAAATACTTTAGTGATTTGTACCTTTCAAGTAGGATACACTGTAGTAGAGAACTCCATGTTCCTAATAATTAGTACGAAATCACTAGATAATATATCCGTTTGGCAAGAGTGCATCGTCGCCACGAACACCGTGCCCCGAGTTACTAAGGAAAAATTATAAGTGCTTTTTGCCTTTTGCCTTTTATTTTATCAAAAAAAAAAATAGTGACTTTGTCACTTTTGAGTACAAAGGGGATTTGACAAACATGTTAACCAAGTATAAACCTACCGAAACAAAAAGGTCAGCTTGCCGCCGCAAAAGCTTTAAACAAAAACTAAAAAGATATTTTTAAAAAAAAAAATGTACAACAACAAAGATGATCCAAGGGGTTTAAACAAGAAATGGAACAAGAGACTTCTTAAAGATAGAAAATCTCTTATGGTTAAAAACTTGAATTAAATATTCATCTTTCGAAGAGTTAGAATTATTTTTAGATTCAAGTTTAGAAACAAAACATGAATGGTTTACCTTATCATACATTATCATGTCTCGATAATTAACCGGTTCCTTACGTCTAGTTTGTATCCATTCGTCTAACCTCCCTATAACTTGGGATATATGATGATTCTTTTTAATCCTCAAAGGGGGATCTCTTCTGACGGGATTATCAACTCTGTTGGAATCCTCATTATTTTTATTTTCTGCAACTGGACTGACTTCTGGTGTTATCTCTGGTGTTTCCTCATGTGTGGCAACACTGGGGCCGACATCTGGTCCAACAGTATTTTGTTGGGTTTCGTAGTAACATGCGCAGCGGAATATAGCATTTAAATTTGAATGAAACCCAAATCCTATAGATCCATTCATATGATTATAGCAAATACATCAACAATGAATACTAGAATACTAACCCATGAAGCGTGTGGTTAACAACCTTGAATTCAGTGGAGCTTTTCGAAATTGATCACGAACAATCACGAACAAGACCACGATCTTGTAGATGATAATCGTCACCCTCTAACGGTATCCACACTACGAACGAATATCAAGAAACACTTGATCTTGGTTGCTAAACCAATTTGTGAAACAACTTTTCACAATAAACTATATGGAATTAATATGTGTGTTCTTGTTCTTCACTTTGAAGAACTTAGAACAAGAATAAACTCTCTCAAACTCTTTGGAGGCTTTCACAAAAGTACTAAACTGATTAGGGCTGTTAGAGGTCGTTTTTATACTTGTCAGACCTATTCCAAATAAGTAACAAGTGGTCAAACCCGAGACAATACAGACTTAGGAAAGTCCCAGCCGGAACCGACTGGTCCGACCGGGTCACTAAACTGATCCGCCCGGATCACATGAGGTCCGACCGGGGTCCTTAACAAGGTCCGGCCGGATCCTCCCTGGTTCCAAGTTTTCTCCCTCTAATTCCTAATATTCCTCAAAGGCCCTTCGACCCTTAATTCCATTTAAGTCCTTTATAAGATTCGTTCTAATGTGTGTGACCCTTTAGGATTATACTAAGTTGGCAATGGGTGTGAACCCATAAGATATGATTAGGTTCTAGCAAACCGTCATACCTACCAAATTAGTATAACTATATAAGTTCGTATCCTTTATAGAACATATTACAGTCTCTTTGTTTCACGATGTCTATTGAACGTAAGTCATGGTCAATGGTCAACTTACTATGTTCAATGCTTTCTCGATCCCGAATGTATTGATAGTACAAATCATATTTGAGCACGGCCATGCATTTCATCAATACCATTCATCGAGTGGCCAAAGCTTGACATCTCTCTTTTACGAGGAACAAATCCATCTTGACTTATTACCTTTCCCTACATGATTCCGATTACGGCAATCATATTCTTTATAGCTACCCGGTTAGGGGTAACATTTGAATATGTCAAACGTAATGTTCATCAAGTGGAAGACTGTAATAATCTCAGGTCTATAGATTTTGTAATATAACTATATGAGACTTAATTATGACATTGTGACCATGACATAAATCTCATATGGGTCAGTCCAGTATTTGTTCTCCAATAATTACCCATAAGTTTAATTGTATCCCATACACCATAATTATCATATGATTATCTATTAAACTTTTACTAACAATTAAACATAATTATCAGGGACGGGGATTATTATAATAAACATGCAAAAGATATAATAATCAAACATTCAATATCTTTAATAATAAATAATCAATTACATTAATCATTTAAATAACGTGCCTAAAACATACAACACCAACAATCTCCCACTTGCACTAGGCCTAATTAATGTATCGAATACCCATAGACCTAACATGACCATCATGCTTTGCTTGTGGAAGACCCTTTGTCAATGGGTCGGCAATGTTATCATCAGTCGGTACTCTGCATATATTCACGTCTCCTCTATCAACGATCTCTCGAATGATATGAAACGCCTAAGTATGTGTTTGGATTTCTGATGTGATCTTGGTTCTTTTGCTTGAGCAATAGCACCATTATTATCACAATAAAAGTCTATTGGGTTAGCAATGCTAGGAACCACCTCTAGTTCACTAATGAACTTCTTCATCCAAATCCTCATTCGCAGCATCGGATGCAGCAATATACTCAGCTTCAGTTATAGAATCTGCTACGGTACTTTGCTTAGAACTCTTCCAGCTAACAGCACCTCCATTGAGCACAAATACAAATCCAGATTGTGATCTAGAATCATCCTTGTCGGTTTGGAAGCTTGCATCTGTGTAACCATTTACAACAAGATCACCTTCCACACCTCCATACACCAAGAACGAATCTTTAGTCTTTCGCAAGTACTTAAGAATCGTCTTGACTGCTATCCAATGATTCTCACCAGGATCTGATTGGTATATGCTCGTCATGCTTAGAGCATACGAGACATCGGGTCTAGTACATATCATGGTATACATGATGAATCCAATAGCAGAAGCATATGGAATCCCAATCATTCTTTCACGCTCATCAGTCATCTAAGGACACTGATTCTTGCTTAGAGATATGCCATGGCCTACTAGCAAATTTCCTCTTTTAGAGTTTTTCATGCGGAATCTCTTAAGAACTTTGTCAATATATGTATCTTGACTTAAACCAATCAGTATCGTAGATCAATCACGGTTGATCCTAATGCCAAGGATATAAGCGGCTTCTCTCCATATCTTTCATTGAGAAACACTTTCCTAACCAAGTCTTTATAGACTGCAGTGCGGGAATGTTGTTTCCAATGAGAAAAATGTCATCAACATACAGTACTAAAAATAATACTATGCTCCCACTAATCTTCTTGTATACACAAGGTTCATCTTCATTCTTGATGAAGCCAAACTCTTTGACCGATTCATCAAATCGAAGATTCCAACTCCTAGAGGCTTGCTTCAATCCATAAATGGATTTTTGCAATTTACAAACTTTGTTAGAATTTTCTGTAATTACAAAACCTTCAGGTTGTGTCATGTAAACATCCTTAAGTAAGTTCCCGTTAAGGAACGCTGTTTTGACATCCATTTTCCATATCTCATAGTCAAAATATGCGGCTATGACAAGTAAAATTCTTATAGATTTGATCATTGTTACGGGCGAAAATGTTTCATCATAGTCTATGCCATGAATCTGCCTATAGCATTTCGCTACAAGTCTAATTTTATAAGTATGCACCTTTCCATCCATGTCAGTTTTCTTTTTGAAAACCCATTTGCATCCTATGGTTTTTACACATTCGGGCGCATCAATCAAGTTCCAAACTTCATTATCATACATGGACTTAATTTCAGATTCCATGGCTCCAAGCTATTTATCTGAATCAGGAGCGGACATCGCTTCTTGATAGATAGTGGGTTCGTCATCAACTATGACTTCCACTTCATTGCTATCCGTCATGAGAAATCCATACCTCTCAAGTTCGGATCGCATCCTACCAGTTCTGCGAGGAACTTGAGTATTCTGATTAGGTTCCACAACTCCTTGTGAAACTTGATCAGATCCAACTATCAGTTCCACATAATTTCCGGGTTCTCGAATTTCTTTGAGATTAATTTTACTCCCACTATTTCCTTTGGAGAGAAGCTCTTTCTATAGAAGGTACCATCTCGAGAAACAAATACTTTGTTGTCCGTGCGGTTGTAAAAATAATATCCCTTAGTTTCCTTAGGGTAACCCACAAAATTACATTTATCAGATTTTGGTGCAAGTTTGTTAGAGATCATTATCTTAACATAGGCCTCACAACCCCAAATCTTTGTGAAAGACAAACTAGGTTTTCTTCCAGTCCACATCTCATATGGAGTCTTTGGAACAGATTTAGTTGGAACTCTATTTAGTGTAAGAGCAGCAGTTTCTAGTGCATGTCCCCAAAAGGATAAAGGAAGATCAACTTGGCTCATCATGGAGCGGACCATATCCAATAAAGTCCTATTTCTCCGCTCAAACACACCATTCTATTGCGGTGTTCCAGGTGGAGTTAATTGTGAAACAATTCCACAATCTTTAAGATGATTGTCAAATTCTTGGTTTAAATATTCCCCACCACGATCAGATCGAAGTGCTTTAATAGTTTTGCCAAGTTGATTTTGTACTTCATTTTTAAATATTCTAAATATCTCAAAAGACTCACTTTTATGTTTCATTAAGTAGACATAACCATATCTACTAAAATCATCAGTAAAAGTTATGAAGTATTGATATCCTCCCCTAGCACTGCTGCTCATTGGTCCACACACATCAGTATGTATGAGTCCCAATAAGTCACTAACCCTTTCACTACTCTTAATAAAAGGTGTCTTTGTCATTTTTCCAAGTAAACATGACTCACAAGTTTTATATGATTCAAAATCATGTGAATCTAAAAGTCCGTCCCCATGGAGTTTTGAGATACGCTTCTCATTAATATGACTAAGACGGCAATGCCACAAATAAGTATGATTTACATCATTATGTTTGGATTTCTTATTAACATTATAAATATTCTCATTATTTCCATTATCAACATTAAGAACATAAAGGCCATTAAATGAACATGCAGTACAATAAAGCATATCATTTAAATAAATAGAAAACTTCTTATTTTTAATAAGAAAACTATAACCTTCATTATCCAAGAATTAATCCGCTAGGTAAAATGACATCATAGGTTCCTACGGCTAATGCAGCAACTCTTGCTCCATTCCCCACGCGTACGTCCACCTCGTAATCTTTGAGTAGTCTCCTATTCCTAAGTCCCTGCACATTTAAACAATTGTGAGATCCACATCTGGTATCTAATACCCAGGAGCTAGAAGTAAAAAGTAGAATATCTATAACATAGATACCTGAAGTAGATGCAGTCCCACTGCCCTTCTTCTTCTTTAACTCTTCCTTGTAAACCTTGAAATTGCGTTTTCAATGACCAATCTCATTGCAGTGGAAACAAATTGCATCCTTCTGGGAAGTAGGTTTAGCCACAGTAGTATGGGCAACAATTGCCTTGCTAATCTTGGGTTTGACAACTTTTGTCTTACCCTTTTCTTTGCCTTTTGAACCCTTTCCTTCTTTTGATACTATAAGCACAGGAGCGGCCTCTTTACCGATTTTCTTCTCCGCTGTCTTTAGCATCCCATGCAACTCAGACAGGGACTTATCCATCCCATGCATATTAAAGTTCATGACGAAC
The DNA here is from genome assembly GCA_026119855.1 of Campanula takesimana. NCBI lineage: Eukaryota > Viridiplantae > Streptophyta > Magnoliopsida > Asterales > Campanulaceae > Campanula > Campanula takesimana. Next base: position 1,516,530 of record JAOWBW010000169.1, on the reverse strand, counting down.
TGATTATAGCTTTTGGGCAATGAATTAAGAATAATATCGGTGGACAACTCAACATCAATGGGATGGTCAAGCCTCTCAAGATGCTCAAAGTGAGCTTTCATCTTCCAAACATGAGGGCCCACAGCCTGTCCATCACTCATCTTGCATGAGATCAGAGCAGCTATAGTATCGAACCTCTCCTACCTTACCTGTTCTTGAAACATATCTTTCAATTCAACAGACAACTCATATGCCTCCAAGTGTTCAAGAGTCTTCTGAAGCTCTGTACACATGGCGGCAAGCATGAGACAGCCCACCTCATGAGAATCACTTTTGTGTTTCTTGTAGGCGTTCCTCCCATCCTTAGGGGCAGAAGGTTCAGGTTCATCTTCACAAACGGGTTCATCAAGAATATAGAGCTTATCTTCATGCCTTAGAAAAATTCTAAGGCTTCGGATCCAATCCGTGAAGTTAGCACCATTCTATTGAAGTTTTTCCTTCTCAAGGATAGATCACAATGATAAAAAACTTGTACTTTGAGCCATTATCTACAATTATGCAAACATGTAATCACATATAAGTACCAACTTAATTAAATATATTATAAATATTAGTATTTCATAAATACTCCCACTGAATTATATAACCGTCAAATACATCCAATGTATCATATATAATTCAAATGGGCTAAGATCCAACTTTAATTTAATTTCAAGTCCGCTTTGGTGATACTCCTCAAAATTAAATTAATTAGGTAGACAACACTTTGTCAATCATATCATATATGACTCTTAGATCCTTTATGAGATTTTAGACATCATATGTCTAACGTGTTTTAATCTCATCTGTGCCTTAGGCCCAAAAATTTTTCTTTTGATAGCCTAATTAAGTCAAACAATTTTAAACGTATAGGAATCACTCTTTCCTCATCTTGCTTATAAATGGATAGAATTAATGCACCTCGCTTTGGCGGAACCCACATAAAACTACCAACGTACTCACAAGTGTTTTAATCATGGATTGGCATGGAACTTAAATTTTAAAGAAGATTCATAACATATAGCATATAACATATTTATGATCACATAAGATAAACATGTGACACATCAAGTTTAGAATTAAATTAATCTTCATTAATTTAAACATAATATTTATGTGTCATTAGTTTCTCTATAATTATGAGGATGCGACTCTTCAAACTTTGGTCATCATCTCCAAATCAAGACAACAATACGTGCGGCCGAACTAAGCCATAAGGCAACCACAATTCCGCACTAATTCAAGAAACCAAGAAAGTAGTCCATGTGGCTGAAACTAAGCAATAGATGGTCTCGATGAATGTAGGCCAATTGCATTCACAATTCCACATGGATCTCCAATCTTGAATCAAGAATTATTGTTTCTCAATTTTAGCAATTATGAACTCTTCATAATTATAACTTCGTTTTATCTTTGAATCTTTGATAACGATCAAGTTTGGGAAACACAGTCTCGATGAACGTAGGCTAGCCATCCAAACCTTGATCAAATCTCAGAATCACAAGATCAAAACAACTAGTAATGATCAAACCACAAATCCACACTACGACCAAACAAATCCCCGCACCGGACCCGGGGGTCCGGTCGGGTCATTTGCTTGGTCCGGTCGGACTTACTGGAAAAATCAGGACAGATTTTCGATCCACCCCAAACCCAGCCAACGCACCCACTCCAGACCGTAGGTCCGGCCGGGTCATGTACTGGGTCCGGTCAGACCTCCTGGAAAATCAGAATAGTTTTTCAAGTTTCGAAAATTTATCTCAAAAATTGTTTTTCTCCGATTCAATTAGGTTTTGGTGTTTTTGATGATCCAATCATTATGAACATCAGAACCTTGAATGAACAATTCATTCATGAATCTCTAGAATATCAAAACTTTGATCACATCAAAAATTGATATTCTAAACAATTTTAAATCCTCCATAATTTTATTGCGATTGAATAGTGCGATTAAAGTTTATAAAACAATAAACCACATAAAACGCATATAACACATAAACATCATAATCCAATATTCAAATCATGCTCAGCATATAAACAATTTATATACATACAACATGATTATGTATTGAAATAATCAACATGAACGGGGCTCTGATACCACTGTTGGGTTTCGTAGTAACATGCGCAGCGGAATATAGCATTTAAATTTTAATGAAACCCAAAGCCTATAGATTAATTCATATGATTATAGCAAATACATCTACAATAAATACTAGAATACTAACCCTTGAAGCGTGTAGTTAACAACCTTGAATTCGGTGGAGCTTTTCGAAATTGATCACGAATAACCACGAACAAGATCACGAACTTGTAGATGATAATCGTCACCCTCTAACGGTATCCACACTACGAACGAATATCAAGAAACACTTGATCTTGGTTGCTAGACCAATTTGTGAAACAACTTTTCACAATAAACTATATGGAATTAATATGTGTGTTCTTGTTCTTCACTTTGAAGATCTTAGAACAAGAATAAACTCTCTCAAACTCTTTGGAGGCTTTCACAAAAGTACTAAACTGATTAGGGCTGTTAGAGGTCGTTTTTACACTTGTTAGACCTATTCCAAATAGGTAACAAGTGGTCAAACCCGAGACAATACGGACTTAGGAAAGTCCCAGCCGGAACCGACTGGTCCGACCGAGTCACTAACCTGGTCTTACCGGGTCCTTAACAAGGTCCGGCCGGATCCTCCCTGCTTCCAATTTTCTCCCTCTAATTCCTAATATTCCTCAAAGGACCTTCGACCCTTAATTCCATTTAAGTCTTTTATAACATTCGTTCTAATGTGTGTGACCCTTTAGGATTATACTAAGTTGGCAATGGGTGTGAACCCATAAGATATAATATGTTCTAGCAAACCGTCATACCTACCCAATTAGTATGACTATATAAGTTCGTATCCTTTATAGAACATATTACAATCTCTTTGTTTCACGATGTCTATTGAACGTAAGCCATGGTCAATGGTCAACTTACAATGTTCAATGCTTTCTCGATCCCGAATGTATTGATAGTACAAATCATATTTGAGCACGGCCATGCATTTCATCAATACCATTCATCGAGTGGCCAATGCTTGACATCTCTCTTTTACGAGGAACAAATCCATCTTGACTTATTACCTTTCTCTACATGATTCCGATTACGCCAATCATATTCTTTGTAGCTACCCGGTTAGGGGTAACGTTTGAATATGTCAAGCGTAATGTTTATCAAGTGAAAGAATGTAATAATCTCAGGTCTATAGATTCAGTAATATAACTATATGAGACTTAATTATGACATTATGACCATGACATAAATCTCATATGGGTCAGTCCAGTATTTTCTCTCCAACAATTACCCATAAGTTTAATTGTATCCCATACACCATAATCATCATATGATTATCTATTAAACTTATACTAACAATTAAACATAATTATCAGGGACGGGGATTATTATAATAAACATGCAAAAGATATAATAATCAAACATTAAATAACTTTAATAATAAAAAATCAATTACATTAATTATTTAAATAACATGCCTAGAGCATACAACACCAACATATGTCAACACTTGGTCCAACATAAATGTCAAATTCACTTTGAGGTTGTTCCAGCAGTACCAAACGAGGATAATCACCTGGTTCATCTGCAACACTTGATAGATCATCAAAAACAATATTTACAGATTCTTGAATAGTACCCATTCTTAAGTTATACACTCGATATGTATGATTGTCATGAGAATATCCAAGAAAAATGGCTTTATCATTCTTAGAGTAAAATTTAGCTAAGCGATCATAGTCTTTTAATATATAACATACACACTCAAACACATGGAAGTAATATAAATGTGGTTTATTCACATTCAAAATCTCATAGGGTGTCATTGTTAAACCAGGTCTTAGAAAGACTCTAATAGAAATGTAACAAGCCGTGCTCAAAGCTTCATCCCAAAATCTTTTTGAAATTCTTTTTGAGAATAACATAACATGGACTATATCAAGCAATGTTCTATTTTTCCTTTCGGCCACCCCATGCTTTGATTTAAAGGGTGAAATATCATGGTTTATTCCTTTTCTCTTACAAAAGGTATAAAAGGAAAAATTTGCAAATTCTTTTCCATGATTGGATCTTATACGAAAAATAGAAGCACAAAACATGTTTTTGATTTTGGAGTGCAAGAGTTTAAATTTATATAAGTTTCAGATTTTTCTCTTAGGAAATATACCCAAGTAAACCTAGAGAAATCATCAACTATAACAAAAACATACTTCTTACCACCCAGGCTTTGGACCCATCAAGTCCATATGCAAAAGCTGAAAACAATGTGTTGCCCCGAAGTGTTGCTCCTGGTGTTGGGTAACACCGCGGGTAACACGAGTCTTCTTACTTTTAAGGCAGTCCTAACCCATAATTTTGTTCTTCAGATTCAGTTTGGGGACTCCTTTGACAGCCTCAAACTTGAAAATTTTCTTCAAGTTTCCATAAAGGACATGCCCCAACTTTTGATGCCACAAAATTATGTCATCCATATTAACTGAATTGCATACTTGTTTATCGTCAACAAGATAGCAATTGTCACTTGATCTAGTTCCTGACATTACACAAGTGTTAGTGTTATAAAAAACATCACAAGTATTTTTATTAAATTTTACCTCCAAGTTGTCATAGCACAATTGGCCAATGCTAATTAAATTAGCAACCAATCCATCAACGTGCACGACATTCTTCAAGGCAGGGAATCCGGAAACATTAAGTGTCCCTTTCCCTATTATATTGCTATTTCCTCCACCTCCACCTCCGTATGTCACCGTTTCACCTTGGATAGATTCATAATCTTTCAAGAACACTTTTGTTCCCATCATATGATGTGAGCAACCACTATCAAAGTACCATGAACCTGAAACGTTAGTCCTCAAAGAAGCAAATACAACATTACATTTATGATTAGATTTTAAAACCAGACTTTCTTTTTAGACTTTTTAATTTTCTAACCACCAGTGTTGTCTTGAGTGTTAGGTAACACTTGAAATAACACATGTGAACTGGAATTTTTCTTTTTGAGAGGAAAACAATCAAATTTACTTTGCCCAGTTTTGTGAAAATATTCACACACACGGTTGATCAGAAATATCACTTCATGAACTACTTTTTACTTTTTCATGTTCTTTTACAAAACATGTTTCATTATTTTCATTCATTATAGTAGAAGTGATTTTTTCAAGAGAGTCTTGGAACCCAATACCTGCTTTGAGTGACTTACTCAAGTCGAGTATTTCATCCAATTTTGAGAACGTCGTGTTGTACTTTTTGAAGGTGGTCTCGGCTAGCTTCAACTTGGACTTGACTTTGACAAGTTCAACATCCAACTTTGTGAATTGCACCGCCAACCGAGTCAAAGAGTCTTTTAGCTCATGATTTTCCTTGGTTAAGATCGCCAACCGAGTCAAAGAGTCAAAGAGTCTATAACAGTGGGGCTATAAACCCCAATTGTGGCCATCGGAGGGGAAAGGTCACAGATGTATAGACCCACGGTTATTACTTAACCTCAGCTCTCGCAATAACCGTACATCTATATACCCCCAAACACGTACGCCAGCTGGACTTAAATGCACAAGTAGATGTTTACTTGTCCTAAACCAATTCAACTAGGCCCAAAAGTAGTAGACCTTTCTATAATTCACATGAGCAACTGTATCATATTCCTCAACATCAACATGTAACCATACGCAAATATCCATCAACCATATGGCACATAAAGTGTCCATCATAACATAACCAATCCAAATATGAGCCCATAGGTATTAGACTCAAATACGTAATAGCGCATGTCATATTGTACCTACTCACCGTTACTTAACACGCGTATAATCACAATTATAATTTGATCGCTCCTAATTTAATTTAGTAACTTATTTATGGTACGGGGTAACTTTATTACGCCCTATACGACTCCGTCGAGTCTTTTACAAATTTTGGGTCCTAATTACTAGTTATACTACCGCCACTCTTTCGTCCCAAATTTATTATTACAAGAAACAATTCTAATTATTTAGGTCCATTTAACTAAGTAATATGTATATACAATTACATATTAACAAAATAACAAACATCACAATTAATATTCACAATTTCATATTTGACAATAAAAACATCATTTATAGCATTTATGCACAAAACTATAATTAAAGGGGGAAATAGTAACTTACCTACTCCAAAATACGATCAATAAAACTCGCGTTTGTTCTGATAGAAATAATCATTTGTTCGAGCTTTGCCATTCTACGGTTTTGTTAGTTGAATTTCAAGATGAAAGTAATTTTATGGTGATTTTTCCACTGAGAAAACCCCACACTGCTCATCTCCTTTTCTTGTGTTCTAGTTACTGTTTTGTGAATAGTTAGGATTTGCTTGTTAATGTAACCGAGCCAGAAAAAGAGTGTGGGTGAGTCGGTCGGTCGGTCTAGGGCGTGGCACAAAGTTGATGAAGCCAAAATGGGTTTCTATTGTTTTCTTTATCAACCTTAGATATATAATATTATATCAATTAATAATTTAAACAATAATTTTTCCATCCCACTACAAGGACACTACATAATTGGGTCAATTAGACTTACATTAAATGACATGGTCAAATTCTGCACGATGGTCAAAAAGTCAAATTATGTAAATTAATATAATTTGCTGAATTAAAGTCTGTTTTAACTAAATTAATTTAGGATGTTATACTAAGCCAAATTTAGTAAATAAATAGTTATTTTGAAATACTTAGATGTCTAGTTTATTCAGCTTCTTTCGGATTTAAATTTCGAATTTTCTGCAAAGAGTTATGGCCATTTTGCTACAAGGTGTCAATGTTGGGCGAAAATTACACTTTTAAATTATCTATATATTTTTGTGTGTAAAATTTTCTATTTAAATGTTATAATGATATGAAATATGAGAACATACATTTATGTCAAATTATACTCTATGACACAAACAAATAAAAATAGATAAATAGCACATACTAAACACATTTTATTGCAAGCATGCCAATGAAATGTAATTAAATGCATGCAAATATCTCGGGTGTTACACCCTCTCCCCCTTAAAATAAATTTGTCCTCGAATTTGATTATTGTTCCACCAAACCAAGTAATTATCCATCAAACCACTGCGAGTATTTGTCTTGCACTCAAGCATTTAAAACTCATATATAAGTTACTCTATAAGTTAACTTCTCGACCATTGCAGGAGTTTTATACATCTCAATATATCGAAGAGTCAATTTTCTTTTATTTATAATGGGTTGAGCATTGTCGAGGTGATTCTCTTAAAAAGATAAAATCAATCACTTGAAACTCAAGATCTCGTCTTCGGTTAGCAATATAACTCATTTGCCAACTCTGAGCTGTAAGCAAGCTTTCACTGATTAACTTTACTGAACCATTCAAACCAAGAACCTTTGCTTTCTCGATTTCATCCAACATTTTAACAAGCTAGACATTTGCCCATACAATGCTTTATGAAGAGTCATCTCAATACTCAGCTAATAATTGTTATGATAAATAACTAATGGTAATGGTTTATCCCGACAGCCTCTGAAATCAACTATACATGCTCGTAGCATATCCTCAAGAATATGTATCAAACTTTCAGATTTCTCAATGTTGTGTTGGGATTCATTATAGTACCCATAGCACTCTGAAGAGTCTCCCAGAATCAAGAGGTAACGATAGTCTATGTCTGATTTTATATTCACAGGCATCCCATATAATCGTACTACTGCTTGAACAAGTAAGGAAGGAAACTGAATTAGAGATTATATTATCGAAACTTATAAGATGAGCAGGATTAGTTATTCAATCCACTACAAACAAATATCATCACATCATCATCAATTATGTGTTAACCTTGTTCCAAAATCCATCATTATATGTTCACATATCCATTCAAGAATCTCTTATGGCTGTAGGATGTTCTGCTTTCACTTGTTGGCATGTCAAGAATTAAGTCGCATCCTCTAAAGTTTCTCTTTCACGTCATTCCACTAGATGTATTTCTACAAGTCTCAGTATATGAATGAATAGAGTACTTTGTCTTGAGAGCCTCTTCAAGTCCGAGTGCATGTTGTTTAAATCCACTATTTGTGTTGAATTCCACTATGTGTGTTTGATTCTATTAGTTGTTGAATGCATACTCTCCGCTTCGAAATCTTAAGATTCCATCACTATTCAAGGTAATTCTTTACCAACCCTCATTCCACTAAGATCTATTGAAGTTTAGAGTCATTCACTTGCGCTTCATGATCTACTGGAATAGAAATGGTTTAAGTTCCAAAATCGCAAAAATCACCCATGTCTCGATTCACGGGAAATACAGTTTGTTGAATCCTCTAACATCTTCCATTCAGTAACATCAAATATGAAGTATAGGTCTTTATGCTCAATGCATCCGCTAATTAGTTGCCTTTCTGGTATAATATAACATAGTACAGTCATGATCGTCAAGTTTCTCCATCCACTAATGATGTCTCATGTTTAGCTCTTTCTGAAATAAATAAATACTTCAAGCACTTGTGGTCAATTAACACTTCAAACTTGGCTCCATAAAGAAAGGTCATCCACTAATGCTATACAAATATAATTGCAACTAGTTCCAAATCATGGGTAAGATGATTCTGTTCATATGAAAATATTCTCCTCGAAGCTTATGCAACTACTTTACCATTTTGATCAACACATATCTCAATCTTTCTTTAAAGAGGCATCAATGTTGTGAATAAATCAGATCCACTAAATAATAATAAGAATTGACATATCCACTAAAAAACAGTAATAATGGTCAGATCCACTAGATAATGATAGCACTTGTCATATCCCCTAGAAAACAATAACACTTGTCAAATCCACTAGATAATAATGGTGCTAGTCAAATCCCTTAAGCAATGCTAACACTGTAATTACTGTCAACCATCGTTTCAATTCTTGAAAACCGGTTTCACATTTGTCAATCCGTCAAAAAAATGTAGCTTTCTGTGTCATAATAGTTAACAGTGTAGTTATCTTTGAAAATACATCAATCTTTGACAATCCATCAATGAATCTCTGACACTATCATACAAATCTCAAACCGCGTACCTTTATTAACCACCGTATCCGCTTTTGAAATGTCAATAACTATGTATGAACTGAGACCATCCCAAAATGACATATCCTCTAACAAGAAGACACATTATGGCTGATGAATCATCGATCAAGTAATTCCACAAGTTGAATCTTTAACTCCTTTAAGTCTACCAGTGATATATACACACTATTTTGGATAAACGTGCTGTACTTGGTAACACTCAACACATAACTCAAGTTCCCTCTCAAGTAACATGTAGTACTCAGAAGAAAAGATATCTCAAAACTCACAAGTAATGGATATATCCTCTAGTTTTGGTGCAGATGTAAACTTGTCAACCACATAAGGTAAACACCGGCACAACCTTGTGACAACAACTTTTTGGTTTTCAATGCACAGATAACATGAGTGCCATACATATATGTACCATGCTTAATTACAAAATAAAACACACGGGAATATAAAACTTCACCACCTATTGATGGAAATCAGTAAATGCATAATACAATAGATCTAGTCCATATCAAGTATAACGTCAATGTCCCCTATATGTAACACGACTAAATCAACATATACGATGTGATAACCCAAACTTGTATCAAGATTCTTATAAACACCAATATCAATCCTTTATTTTCTCTTCGAAGAATATACCTCTAGCACATAAGGCAAAGAGTCAGGAGAAACGTCGAAATATGACACAAAATAAGATCCAAGTAGGGATGAGATAATCTTAAACGTATAAGAAATCGCACTCTCGGCTTCCTCAAACCATCCACCCCCAAATAGACTAACTCTATAAACACCAGTCCCATGCCTAGTATCACCTCAACTAAGCAAACACTCGACATCAATAGCACACTCATTAACCAATCCACCAAGCCTATGAATCCTATCCAGACTGATAGCTAACCTAAGCTCTGATACCAACTGTCGCGCCCTGAGTTCCGAGGTCTTATATGGTACCTCGAACCAAGTGCGTGAACCCTGCTATAAAATGGACATGACGCTTGTTAATATTATCATCATCCATAAACCTGTATAATACACGAGCTACACTTTCTCGACAACAGAATACTAAAAATGACCATAGGCTAACCGCCTTTACTATTGAACAACCAAACCAACTAGAGTTGTGAAAAACTCTAGACACGCCTGGCAACAAAGGCCGGCACCAAAAATAATAACAAACACTTTATTACAGGCACAAAACACATCTACCCAAATTTACAGAGTTTATATAACTCAGTAAAACCATCGTCCTCACGAAAATAACTATATATAAGCTCAATAGAGCAACTACCCATAAAAAAACAACCTTCTCAAAGATCCCCGCTAAGTGGTACCTTACTGACGATCTTCCTTGCCTGAAAACTAAGGAAAACAAATAAACAAAGAAACGAGGTGAGTCAAAAGCCAGTAAGTTACTATAAAAACAATAAATCATTCTTAATAAGAAATGCGAGCATTAAACATATAACATGTAATATGAGAGGAAATCTCAACTCATCAAGCATCACATAATAGTTGAAGTAAACACATTACAAAGGATACGGGATCAGGAATACCCTCTGATCATCTTCTATGCACACCTTATTCCTCCTCTCGTACATATACTGTATGTGTAGTACTCATATGCGATATGTGTCGTAAAACTGTAGTACTATGTTGTGAACCGGTATTCGTATTCACGCCACGTGACGTGCTGGCCCCTACAGCCCAGCAACTAGCCACGGGAAACTAGCTTACCAAAGTTATGCTATAGCTATAACAGTGGGGCTATAAACCCCAACCGTGGCCATCGGAGGGAAAGGTCACAGATGTATAGACCCACGGTTATTACTTATCCCCAGCTCTCGCAATAACCGTACATCTATATACCCCCAAACACGTACGCTAACTGGACTTAAATGCACAAGTAGATGTTTACTTGTCCTAAACCAATTCAACTAGGCCCAAAAGTAGTAGACCTTTCTATAATTCACATGAGCAACTGTATCATATTCCTCAACATCAACATGTAACCATACATAAATATCCATCAACCATATGGTACATAAAGTGTCCATCATAACATAACCAATCCAAATATGAGCCCATAGGTATTAGACTCAAATACGTAATAGCGCATGTCATATTGTACCTACTCACCGTTACTTAACACGCGTATAATCACAATTATAATTTGATCGCTCCTAATTTAATTTATGAACTTATTTATGGTACGGGGTAACTTTATTACGCCCTATACGACTCCGTCGAGTCTTTTACAAATTTTGGGTCCTAATTACTAGTTATACTACCGCCACTCTTTCGTCCCAAATTTATTATTACAAGAAACAATTCTAATTATTTAGGTCCATTTAACTAAGTAATATGTATATAGAATTACATATTAACAAAATAACAAACATCACAATTAATATTCACAATTTCATATTTGACAATAAAAACATCATTTATAGCATTTATGCACAAAACTATAATTAAAGGGGGAAATAATAACTTACCTACTCCAAAATACGATCAATAAAACTCGCGTTTGTTCCGATAGAAATAATCATTTGTTCGAGCTTTGCTATTCTACGGTTTCGTTAGTTGAATTTCAAGACGAAAGTAATTTTATGGTGATTTTTCCACAGAGAAAACCCCTGACTGCTCATCTCCTCTTCTTGTGTTCTAGTTACTGTTTTGTGAATAGTTAGGATTTGCTTGTTAATGTAACCGAGCCAGAAAAAGAGTGTGGGTGAGTCGGTCGGTCGGTCGGTCGGTCTAGGACGTGGCACAAAGTTGATGAAGTCAAAATGGGTTTCTATTGTTTTCTTTATCAACCTTAGATATATAATATTATATCAATTAATAATTTAAACAATAATTTTTCCATCCCACTACAAGGACACTACATAATTGGGTCAATTAGAATTACATTAAATGACATGGTCAAATTCGGCACGATGGTCAAAAAGTCAAGTAAATTAATATAATTTGCTGAATTAAAGTCTGTTTTAACTAAATTAATTTAGGATGTTATACTAATCCAAATTTAGTAAATAAATAGTTATTTTGAAATACTTAGATGTCTAGTTTATTCAGCTTCTTTCGGATTTAAATTTCGAATTTTCTGCAAAGAGTTATGGCCATTTTGCTACAAGGTGTCAATGTTGGGCGAAAATTACACTTTTAAATTATCTATATATTTTGTGTGTAAAATTTTCTATTTAAATGTTATAATGATATGAAATATGAGAACATACATTTATGTCAAATTATACTCTATGACACAAACAAATAAAAATAGATAAATAGCACATACTAAACACATTTTATTGCAAGCATGCCAATGAAATGTAATTAAATGCATGCAAATATCTCGGGTGTTACATGTTGGGCTTGGTGTTATCGCACTCTGGGTAACACCATTGACAACACTTTCTGAATCCGACTTTGAGTGCTCCAAAGCCATGGTCAACATGGCTGATTGATCACGTTCTTTAATGTTTTCTTGCTCTCTTTCCTCACTATTCATTAAGGAAGTATGATTCGAGCTAAGAAGAATAGAAAGTTTCTCAAGATATGGATTAGCAAGATTCAAGGCCATGACAACTGGATTGAATACTTAGTATGTCAAGTAACCAGCTCTGGTGCCAATTGAAAATGTCAATGGGCTTGGTTTTATAAAGTGTTATCGAAGGTGTTGGCAATCCAACGATAACACTTCAGACAACACACACACACACAGTGGCGTATCCAAGATTTACAGTGAGGGGGGTTATATAAAAAAGATAGAAAAATTACACTATAAAAAATGACGATAAAAACTCATGTATAAAACCATTTTTTCCACATGAATTCAAAGTTTGATGATATAATAAGAAAAGTGTTACATAAGTGGTTTCCTATTCTTCATCTTTTTAAAGTACTCCATAATATCTTCATTTTCAATTTTCCTAAAAATCTCATCCTCTACGTAGATTACCAAAGAATCATTCAACCAAGCATCTCCCATTTTATTGCCTAACGGCGTCTTGATGAGTTTCATCCCTAAAAATACTCTCTCAACACTTGCCGTTGCAACAGGCAAAAGTAAAGCAAATTTGAGAAGTGAATAAACTAAAAGATAAACAATATCCTTTTTCTTTCCGACCATCAATTCACCAAGTTCACCAATCCCCTTCACATTGGCAAACTCAACATCGCTACGCACATCCATAATGTATGTCTCAAGTTCATTTGAAAGATCACTACGCTCTTTTTCTGTAAAGTCCGAAGGATAAAATTCAGCAAACCGGATCAATCTACTTTTATCAAAAGCAGAGAAGGAATCCCTTGGATCAAGTGAGGCAACAAAAAGAAGCAACTCCATGTGAGAGCCCGCGCCCGAGATGATCGGATCACCGCGAAATGACCGCCCGTGAAAGCGGTTCGCGCTCGTCTCGTGCTGATGCGCTTTTGGAAATGCGCTCGGTTCTCACACAATGGTTTCTCTTGATGTTGTTTTTGATTGCAAGAGTCGCCACCTCATTTTATTTTAGGGAAAATGAAGATAAAACCTTTTTCAGAGAAAGTGGGTTCGGGGGCTAAGTTACGAGAAGAGAAGGGGTTAGGCACTCTTCTCACCCAAGATGGTCTCTATATGCATGCCACGTAAGTTCTTTTTATGCCTTTGCCTTGGTTTTATGCCCTAACAAATGGTGATTTAATAAATGGGGAGTCTCCCTATTCTAGGAAGGTTTGTTTTAATTCACAAATGAGAGTCGGTTTGAGTGGACTCACACTTGGTTTTGAAAATGGTTTTAATCATTTATGTACATCAAATTAAACACATAAAGGGGTGGGGGATTAATATTTACATTTTGTACAAAAAAGGGAAACAATTCCCAAATGAATAAATGTCCAAAACTCCGTCCCCAAGCATTTTCAGGGACTGCTGCTCACTCTTCTTTGTGTACCTGTTCTTGTACTCATCCAATATGGAAAGTAAAGGTCAAGAAAACTTCCTAACACATTAAACATCTACCCTGATTTTTACCTTGATTTTAGGGGCATGTTATGGTGTCCAAACAAAGCATGCAAGGCAATTCTTTTCACAGCCCAGTCTGACAGAATTTCATACATCCCTAAAGTATCCACTTTTTTCATCATGAAAACAAAGGAATAATGGAAAACACAAAACATAAAAGTTGTTCCTAACATGTTAAAGTTATTATCTGGAGAGTTTCAAGTCCATAAAACAAGTTTTAGGTCACCCAAATAACTTCTGACATTTTCATGTCCAAACAAGAACATGCTGATTCTGAGAACAGAGAGCTTAAACAAAAAATAGAAATATCCTCTTCCACTGAGGCTAAAAATATGATATTTACATGTTATTATTCCTTGTTCTGTGTAGAACAAGTTCTTTTTTTGTGGTCTAAGACCAAAACCCACGTTTTCTAGGAGTAAAAATAGCAACAAGGCAGTAAGATACCATATGGACAGATTATTGGCATCTCACTCATGTCATGAAAACACCTATCAAAACTAACTCAAATGAAAAGCTATGAACATGAAACTTTGTACATGCATATATATACATGTTAACAACATGAAACAACAACCATCCAAGCATTTAGATATGGTTTCATGATGTTCTATGCTAAGATAAAACAAAGCATGGCAGATTCAAGGTTTATAAGATAAAACAAGTTTGTTCTTTGGAAAACTTCTTGAATCCACCACAAACAAATATATGACACTCATACATACATTATATATATACACAAGATCAAAAGCTTAGCATGATCAAGAGCTCAAAACATCATTATATGTCATCATTTAATAAGAAGAACAACAAGAGTAACAATATTGTATTATTGAAGATAAAATGGAGTTTAGCCTAACAAGGTGGCTAAACCCCTCAAGAAATTACATAAACATTACATCTTACCCTTTTAGATGATTACAAGGGGAAATGATGCCTAGGTTGTGCTCCCTTTGCTCCATGGGAAGACTTTTTTGGGTTGTTTTCTCAAGGTTTTGGCCTTGTGTTGAAAGAGTTTGAGTTTGTGTTTAGTGTTTGTGTGGTGGTTTTATGGTGGTGTAGGGGTGGTGTATCAGTGGTGGTGTGGTGATGGTGTGGTGGTGGTATTCTTGTTGAGAGAGAATGAGAGTGGAGGATGGTAGGGTTTTTTTTCTTTTTGTTTTTGTGTTTCCCCTTTTTGAAATGGATGAGAGTGGTGTATATAGGAGGAGGGAGGTGGTAAATTGGTTGTAACTTGGAGGGGGGAGGTTGTAAATTGGTGGATTCATCACCTATCCTTCTTGACTAAGGCTTAAAGTCATCTTTCTTATCTCTGTTCCGGCTTTCCGCTCCGCAACTGCTCCGTTGTGCGCGTCTCCGGTGTCCCGGTTGTCCGCGAGTCCAACATGAAAGTTGCTCGGAATATTTTTCTGGTCAGGCCGGTATATGTGAAATATTTTTATGAGCAAGGAACGACAATAATATATTTTTTCCTCTTCTTGACCAATTGATAAGATATTTTGAGATATTTTCCAATTTGGATAACCATCTTTCCGGCTCCGGCTTTTCGCTCCGTAACTGCTCCGTTGTGCGCGCCTCCGGTATCCCGGTTGTCCGCGAGTCCAACATGAAAGTTGCTCGGAATATTTTTCTTGTCAGGCCGGTATATCTGAAATATTTTTATGAGCAAGGAACGACAATAATATATTTTTTGCTCTTCTTGACCAGTTGATAAGATATTTTGAGATATTTTCCAATTTGGATAACCATCTTTCCGGCTCCGGCTTTCCGCTCCGTCGTGCGTGCTCCGGTGTCCCGGTTGTCCGCGGGCCCAACATGAAAGTTGCTTGGAATAATTTTGTGGTCACGCCGGTATATCTGAAATATGTCAATAGCAAGGAAAGGTAATAATATATTTTTAATGCACAGAATGGATAACAGCGAGCAGTTCTGGGGGATGCGGGCCCCATTTCCGTCCCGCACCTCGAAAAACGAAATTTTTGCCTGTTTGCTCGTTTTTTCGCTCTGATCATGAATTTGAAGTCCGTTTATCCATTCGATGCACGATAAGGCTCACGGCAGTCCCGCACAGCCAAATCGAGGGTTTTAGGTCAATTTTCGGGTTTAGACCGATTCAAGGTGGGTTTTTAGGGGTGCGAGATCAGGGTATCTATAGAGCCCCTCGTCGAATCTCCTGGTTAAAGGGGATTATACGATTCACTAAGAGACACTCGATCTCGTCTAGGGTGTAACGGCTGGGTCCAAGGTAGGACTTCCTACGTATCTCTTTCGAGAATCAAGCCTCCGTAGTTCTAACTCAAACTATCAATCAAACACAGACAATGGTCGGTTCCGGTTTCCCGGTTTACCTACGTATCTCTCTCGAGAATCAGACCAAACGTAGTTCAGGTTTATTAAAATTTAAAGCAGGGGGTAGCATTGAGATGCGATATCTCTTTGCTGGGGATGGGGGTTGGCATTGAGACATGGTTATGAGAATGGGCGACTGAGCTCACCAAGGTAAGCTGCCTACGTATCCCTTGTGGGAATCAAATCGCGGCGTAGTTCTGGGGAGGTACAACTCGGGCCCCCGAGATGACCAAGGTGGAATAACATAACTTCAACTGGGGAACGTACGACGTTGCGCAGTTCGGGGGAGGTAATCTCGGGCGCCCGAGAAGACCAGGGTGGAACAACATAGCATTTCTGGGGAGTTGCATTGAGAAGCGAAGTCTCTTTGCTGGGGGTTGGTATTTGACTAACAAATTGCGAGAATTGGCGACTGAGTCCCAACGTTGTGAACTGCCTACGTATCCCGCCGTGGGAATCAAGTCGAGTCGTAGTTCTGATTAGAACCGACTCGAACAATTAAGAGAAGGTTTAAGACCAACACGACTCAAGGGTTGACGCAAGGTACAATCCGAGTAAAGGGTGCATTGAGATTTGATCTCTCTTTGCAAAGGGATGGAAATCATGAAGGGAGAACGTACGACGTTGCGCTTCGGGGAGGTAATCTCGGGCGCCGGAGAAGACCAAGCTGGAACAACATATCTTTTCAAAAGGGGGACCTACGACGTTGCGCAGTTCGGGGGAAGTAATCCCGATCTTTCGAGAAAAACTGAGGGCAATAAACAACTGAAGCCATTTATGTACACAAACTAAAATCAAGGATACGCTGCATTCTGCGCCGTCCAGATTCTTCTGCCTTTGTTTTTGCTGTGTGATGAGATTTTTGTACTTTTTTAAGAAAGAGACCACCGCTTTGTGTGATCCACTGGTGCTGTTTTAACCCCGACTGATTCTTTTTTGCTATTGGGAGGGATAACAGGATCGGCTTCGTCCGTTGATCTGCAGTTAGCTTTGCATGCAGTGGCAGATGTATTCACACAGATAAAAATTGGATTATTCTGACCGAACACAATCTTTCTTTTATTCTGAAATTCCGGATACTCCTTTTTTTTTTTTAATGACACTGACTCGCGAATAATGACCAACACTGAATCAAGCCCGGATATCAGAGGGCGGCTGCGGTTATATTCATGATAAAAGGGACAAGGTTCAATGCCTAGGGATGAGGACAAGGAAAATGTCAGCTTTCTAAGAGCCGCCGTACGGACGACTGACACCTTCTGCTGGTTTTTGACTTTTCGAACCTTGCTTTTGGCTAGGGGGGACGGGGAGACAACCCCTTTTGGAATACTAATGATTTAGGCCGAATTTTTTGGGAGGTTATAAAAGGGGAGGGGGAGCTCTTCTTATTTCTCACACCAACCAAATTCTCCTTCTTTCCTGCTTTGCATCCTTTAGCTCATTTCCCTTCTAAAATGCTAATCTTGGCCAAACCCTGGTTAACATCGAAGAATACCGGGTAGGACTCGACTGCTGGGTGATTCATACCCAAATAATGTACGAGCGGTGCTAGAAAGAAAACTATCATTTCAAGTTGCTCTTTACTCTGAGGAATCTTCCCATTCAGTGGGAGATGATCCGCGGTGCTTCTGTTTTCTGGTCAACCCGACCCACTTGTTCAATTTCAATCAAGACGAAATGTGTCCCACCTTTGAGGAATTCTGCGCCATTACAGGCAATACCATTTACGGCGAGGCCCATGGTGCCCACTTCCCGCAGGACACCTGCTCGGTGGCTCATTGAAACCTTCAGCTTTGATATTGACTTCTCAAGGGTTCTCCTTCATGGGACCCACCTTGACATACTTGCTTCCCCGAACTCTTGGCGAGGCTGACCCACATAACCCGGTGTACTCCGACCGTAGGGACTTTGCCTTGGTTATGTGCCTATTTGCAGAGATGTTTTTCGTTTATTACTATGGCTTCATCGACTCAAGGATGGTGGACATCGTTGATTCTTGCAAGCGTGGTACCGGCAACGTGATGACTGTCCTCTTGGCTGAGACTTTGCATGGCTGGACGGCTACTATCCCAGAGGTGATGCTTTCACCGTCGGCAAGCCCCATTCTATTGCAAGATCTGGCTTCAGGAGCATCTCAAGATCATTCGGCCGTGTCGAATCCAGACTATACCCCTTCTATGCTTCCAAGGCGAGGTTTATACAGGCAAAACTGCACTACCATCAAGAGTGGGTTGGACACTTTTGGCGGATCACATCGGCAGACATCACGTGGTGCCTCCGCATGTGGGTTTGAGCAGGTATCTCATTACGAGTGCGGGTCATTCCTTCATCTGGCTGGCTGGGCTTCGCTCCCCCTTTCTACTTGGGCCAAAGGGTGGCTCGCCAGTTTCGGACAAGTCCAAGGGATCCCCTTTTCTGACCTTCCATCACAGATAATTGCCGGTGAGTACCAACATATGCAACTTGATCAAAGAGTTTTGGTATCATGGTGCACACATCGTCGAGGCAGGCGCCGGGGTGAAGGGGACACATTTTATGAACCACTTTGGAATATCTTGAGTGGTTTGGGCCCTCAAATTGCTGAAGAAGAAACCGCTACCATTGCAGCTTTGGTACTGGAGCTCGT